>CM046862.1:26467713-26554071 GCA_025617745.1 Heliocidaris erythrogramma | reverse complement strand
TGGTCATTCAACATAACAAAGTTTTCATTCAATTCGCCTATCATTATTTTTCTCATCTAACAAAAGTGAGCTTTATTCTTTATTATATCCGGTGATGTGTCTAGGAAATAACTCCTTGCATACTACTTAAGGGTCATGGGTATCAACAGGCGGGGGAACAGGGGGGGGGGGGGGGGGGGGGGGACGGGACATGCCCCCCATCCCACGATTAGGATGGTGATTGTGATTATGACTGTGGTAGAAAGACTACATATAATGTACACAAATATAAATGGCCCAAAAGAGATCATGACCGCCGAATAAAATTTCAAAAAAAACCAAAACAAATAAACAAACATGAAAATAAAGCGATGTCCCAGCATGTAATGTCCCACACCACACACTTTGCTAATTCTACATGTCGGTGATGTGACTAGGTATTAAAAAAAATTATATATGATCGTTCAGTTGCTAAATAGTGTTGATTTAGTGGTATACAACCCTCGTGGGAGCAAGTGAAATGTTTGTTGCTCACTATACCGTATAATTTAAAATGAATATAGCACGGAACGAAGCTAGCGGATTTATATGAAGATTACGAATTTGACCGAGAAATCCTATATTATGAGAGTCATCCGTGGCAGAAAAGTCATGAATTCAGGCCCGTAACTAGGATTTTTGCGGGGGGTTCAACATTGGAAAAAGTGGACCTTTCTGAGGGAGCGAAGCGACCGATTAGGGGTGGCGGGTGGGGGGTCAGGGAGCGTGCCCCTCGAAGGGATGGGCACGAGCCGCCGTGATTAAAGGCTACAGCATTCCCCGTGCTAACACTCGATGAATCGCTTTCACCCAAACACACCAAATGTCACGCGTATGTTATAGTTGTTTTAAAAATAACAATATTGCTCTTTTTATTGGCAATTGCAATTTAAAACTCATAAGACTGAAAACTTTACACATTGTAATGTTGAGGGGGTAAATTTTTTTTCATGGAACACGTTTTATGGTATTTATTCACAAAATCTGGTTTTCAAAAATACTAACTGAAATTCAAATCAATTTCGATATTATTGTTGACAATAGGCCTACAATCCCGTAAATTGTGTATCAATAAAAAACACAACACATAACCATTTCTGACCAGGGGCCTGTAACATAAAGAGATAAATCAATCTTACGATTGATATCAAACGTAAGTCTATGGCAAAACATGTACTAAAGAGTTACAATTGATCGTAAGATTGATTGTATATCTTAATGTTACAGGCCCCAGGACTCATGTATAAGTAATGATTTTCCATGAATTTTATATTATATTGTTTTATTGTCCATATAAGGAAATTCGTCTTGTTTACATGCATTATACAACTGAAGATATACATACAGGTAATAATCAACAAAAATACAGATAGATAAAGAATAATATACATGTAGAGCATAATATTATGAGAGTCATCCGTGGCAGAAAAGTCATGAATTCAGGCCCGTAACTAGGATTTTTGCGGGGGTTCAACATTGGAAAAAGTGGACCTTTCTGAGGGAGCGAAGCGACCGATTAGGGGTGGGGGGTGGGGGTCAGGGGCGTGCCCCTCGAAGGGTATGGGCACGAGCGTAGTCAGAATTATGTGACAGGGGTGGGTCAAATGTGAAGCCCGAACTTAATTATGCTACCACTGTGTAGGATTGCAAATACTGCGAGCGAGCAAAGAAATCGAGAGAAAATAAAAATGTACTTTTAAATGGCAAAATTTTATTTCATTAGTCACCAATAGGTGAAATGTAAAGCTATATCTCCAGTCATCTTGTTGCCATATGCAGGAATCATTCATATTAATAAAGTTTTTAGGAAATGAAGCGAACGGGGGGCACTTTGCTGTTCTTCTTTTATAGAAAGTAACCCTAATATCTGGGCGCCATGGCGATAGGGCAGTGACGTGCCCGAAATTGTCATAACATTGAATATTCATGGACCTAATTAATTTCTTTCTTTAACTCTTGGTTTTTCCCCAGATAGACTTTGTATAGTGCTCCCTTTGTATGATAATAAGAATGATAACAATGATAATAATATTGTCCATTTATATAGCGCAGCTAATATACAAATATACATGTAGTATACTGCGCTTCACAAAGTATCATATTATTACCTCTTCTTTAGCCAAGCTGCCATGATAAGGCGCTAAGGCAGACAAGAAATTTCTTCCAACCGGGTACCCATTTACTTCACATGCTTCACCTGGGTGGAGAGTGGCAACAATTCTTTCCTCTTTCAAATTTCACATCTGTTGTTGAGTAGTCTGTTCACAAGCCACTCAGAGTAATAATGACAGTTATTAGTGAAGAGGTTATAGTTGTTGTTATTTATATACCACTGACCCAAACGATCGGCTTGCTCCCTCGTACATCGACTCTCTCCTTGATGGTGTGAAAACCCTCTGCACGTCCCGCTTTTTCTTCCTATTCCTCCATCCCGGTACACCCAGAGACCGTGCCCCCATTCGTACCACTTGCCTCGGTACTGCACCATGGAATGCCACATTTTCAACTTGTTGAGGGTAACATCGCGTTTTCCTCTATTCCTAGTCCAAGAAGACCATGGGACGCCACAGCCTACGTGAAAAAAACTGATGTAGTCGACATACACTGGATATTCTGAAGGGCATAATGAAAAAACAAACTTGAGAATATACGATAATTATGTGGCAATTCATAACATTTATAATCAAGCTGTTGCCCTATCTTCTAGATTGTTTTGATAGCAAATTAGACGTTCTTCTTTGTCTTCTCGTTTTTGTTGCCTATTTCGATTGCTTTTTTCTTGAGGGAACTGAAAATTGCGTTCGTGTTCTTTCTTTGTTTTACATTTACTAATAACCGTAACGAGGCAATCAGTGGCGATCGATTTGAGGATCCAGGTGCATTGGGGTGCGTCCCCCCCCCCCCCCCCCCCGACCAAAACCAAATCTACCAAACCTTTTATACACAACTGAGTAAAAAGATTTACTTTGGACCAGTGGGGAGATTACAGGCCCGTTTATGTCAGAGAATTGTCAGAGATTTTGCCTCAGACTTATAAAACAACTTATACATTGTATCTTGTCTTGTGTTTTTTGTTTACATATGTGCCCTCACACACCCAATAATAACAACAACAATCACCAACATCATCATCATAATATACATAACATACAATGACGACATCGTTTTAATTTATATAAAGCATTGGGAATTCCATTTCCTACCCAGTTCTCGACCTTTAACTGCCTCAAAAGATTGGCTCCTACTTAACTGACCGAATTACTCACTTCAAACGGAATCCTCAGATTATCCCGATAGTCCCTCCTTACTACCCCAAAAATAAATACCAAATTTTGGGGGTCACGCTCTTTTCAGGTTCCATCAGCAGAAACAAATTGCCAGAATATCTTGTTTAAAATGTGATACTGTCGACAATTTCTATACACATCTTGAAACATTGTTTTTTAGAGACAATGTTCAATGTTAACTGGACTTGATTTAAGGAAGTATGCTTAACGTAAGTCATTCTTCTCTACAGAGAAATTTAGTAAACTTACTATGAGTAAGTTTACTAAAGTTCTCTGTATATCTATCTTTGTTTATTGACTTTTTCGACGTCGCTGTAGGGTCTAATTACACCCATGAATATGTTCATATATTCTAGTTATACTAGTTGTATCGCATTATATGTTCCCTTTATATATTATATATTATATTATTATTGTTTGTTGTGTATATAATATGCGTTCAAATATCTTATTCTTTTTGCCGTTTCTGTCGTACTCATGTAGATCTGAAGAAGGGCTAATTGCCCGAAAGCTAATTAAAAGCGTGGTACCAACAGCTACGTCTGCAGATGTACTCATTGTGTTGCCTCTATATAATTAGCACCCGAGTACACTACCCCACCATGTTAAAGAGTGTGAGCCAATTGTTGATATTATATATATATATATATTATAGTTCAAAAGTTCTGCGACGGAGATTAAAAATTAAAAATTAAAGATTAATCAGTGTCTCTCTCTCTCTCTCTCTCTCTCTCTTTATTATATATGTATGCATTGTGACGTACTTGTATATATATTGCGCTTTAAAGCATTTTATGTATGCGTATGCATTTTTGACGCTTCTTTGTTTTGAATGAAATCTTAATGTTTCATTTTAAACTATGATCATACTTGATAAAGCCCTAAGGGCGAAAATTCGTACTTCTTTATTGTTCACGGAGTGCCTTTATTTACTGTTTGTTATTTACTTTTCATCTCCGAGCAGAACTTCAATATTTGATTATATATATATACAGCCATGGACAAAAATTATTAGACCAAGAATGGTTACTGAAAGTGTTATTTTATTTCCTTCTTACCAAAAATATATCATAAAAGCAATGTACAATTGCTGGAATTTGTTATTCATTCCATGAAATACAAAGACAAATCATTTTCATTAGTTTGAATGCATATTATAGTACCTTTCTTACAGAAGCTTGGTCTAATAAGTTTTTCCAGGGCTGTGTATTCTATATATATATATATATTCTACAGGGAATAAGGGCAACATCAGTTTCAAATCGTAGGCAGTCGTACGATTTTTGTGACGTCACTCGGAGCCGATTTGGCCATTTCACCGACTGGAAAACTCGGCAAAAGCCGTATTATCGATTTAACTATCTGTATGACTATTCAGACCCTCAGTCAAAAATATTTGTTTCGTTTTTAAATGATTTGTCAAATGATAGTACATTTTCTTCTGAAATCGGATCGCAGACCGATCGTAAGGTGTGCGGTGGCCTTAATTATACATGCATATGTAATGATGTTAATCATTTAATGCAGTCGTTTTTTGTACAAAACCATTCGCAATAGGGTTTGGCGGTGAGTAAATTTCGACACTAGCTCATGAATTGGCTAATCCCTTTTGGAAAGATTTATTTCACGCTTTGTCTTTGTTGAGTGAGGGAAATGATTGTTTGAGGAGAAATAGCTCTATCCAAATTGATCAAAATTCTGTAGTTTTCATGGTATGAAAAAATCAGATGTATCAATGACCTGATTGATGTTAAAGGGAATTAGTTGACTTGTGAAGAATGGGAACAAAAGTTCGGCTTGAAGTTGAATTATCTGTCTTATTATTCTAGTCAATCAATAAACTGTGGGTACGGTATGTATATTGAAACATGTGAAAGAAGTATCCCACAATGCCTTCACATATCAAAATACTTGTACATGACATACAAGGATGTAGATACATCTACAAAACTCTTCTTGGAAAAACAGAATGTACACACTTAATGGGAACGCCATAAAAATGAGGTTTACTCCGGATGTTGGTTTAAGATAGTTTCAGTATAAGCTAGTTAATAGGATTCTGTTCTTAAAAGAAAGTGCATATTAAGATGAAAATAGTCAGTAACGAAAAATTTTCATTTTGTAAAAGAGAGTTGGAAGACATTGCACATTTCTTGCATAAAACTTACCACTAATGGTAACTCTGCTATCAGTGGTAACTACCATGGTAACATCACTCAACAACCAATCAAAATCAAGGTTTCCATGGGAGTTACCACTGATGGTAAAGTTACCGTTAATGGCAAGTTTTATGCAACGGGCCCTGGAATGAAGCAGAAAAATGAATACATGAAGGCTCTCGACTCGAGTACAGATGAAGTTCAATTTAGAAAATGTAAGTTTTAGTTTCGAAGAGAAGAGAAATGATGCTTTAAATGGCTGTTTGTACAAAAGCTTACTAACAAAATTCCGATATTCATTACCACTTAGTTATTTAATGTTATGAGGATAATAGATATATTCATTCTATATCGGGTATATATAACAAATTTTGTACTAAATTTCAGTGACTTTAACCTTTGTTTTTATAAATGAAAATGAGAGAAATGTAAAAGTATTGTTTTATTTGAGTTTAAGATACATATCAGTTTCACTAAAAGGTGAAAAAAAGGTAAAAGCTATAAGAAATATTGTCATTATTGTCATTGTTATTTTTATTATTGTTGTCGTTTTTGTTATTATTATATCATTAAGTTACGAAAAGTTACGAAAAGGAGCTCATGAGATGAAACCTCATATGTGGGCATTCAAATCATATTTTTACGTAAGTCCAATTACTTCACTTAATTTTTAAATTTCTCAAGTTTTTAGCTTTCTCTTTATTTCCAGTGAGCACACCCCATTTGCAGCACTTGCCTTTAAATCCGTCTACACCCATAAACTGAAAGAATCGAAATAAGGCGGGGTTGGCCGAAGTAGCACGCTTTCCTCTATCCCCACCCTCAGAAGAGGATTGGACACCAGCGTCTACGTGAAAAAAAAAGAAAAGAAAAGAAAAATTCAACAAACACGGATGTACTCACATCGAATTTGAAGTGGATTTTTTAAGCCCACTTTTTAAACATAATTATAATAACAACACTGTATACGATATATTCAATATCAATTGTTAACGAATTTAGTATGAATACATCATTTGAATTTGATCGTGTAGATATAAAACAAATATACAGGGCCTTTTATTCGGAAATCTCTCGACCCTCGAGGAAATAGACGACTTCAAAGACTACTGTAGAGTGTAGTCACTTCGACCGACCCCTATAGATCTAGCTCTATGCATGGATATACTACTCGAACATAATTATATCCATATCGTCTAGTCTTCATCAAGATGAAATTGTATTTTCTTCAGAACTTCAGAACATGTTGTAAATACCTTTTGGTAAAAAAATAACACTTTTTACCAGACTTTTTTTTATTCACTTGATTATTGTGACAAATATACGGTACGGTGATTAATCATAAACACAGCTAGCGCCCGTGGATGTCCACGGGCTGCTTCTGCTGGATATGGCTGGAGTGCCCAAGTCTGTGCAGCGCCCTTATCTGCGCATAAGCGCGATTCTGATAATAAAATAAAATAAGAAACACAACAAACATAAATACTCTGTCCTTATTATAGCAATAGATATCCATTCAAAATACGAGTACAAATATTGACAAAGTATCTTATTCTAGTGATGATGTTTACAAGCCTCGAAAATCCTTCTTTAGGATTTTTGTCGTATGCCCTACATCAATAGACAATAGGGTTGTGTAAGGTCGCGTTTATCATCTTTCCCCAGTTTGAAACGGCTTTCCATACCCACTATCAAAAGCCCTTTCCAATGGCCTTTTTGCAAAATAAGTTGCGTTTATCATCTCATCGAAAAGTCGAAAACCGACGTTGTCACTGCGCAGGTGCATTACGCAGTTTGACCCGAGGAGAAGGGGTCATATACGGCGCGCGCTTTTTTGTTTTGGCTATCGCTAGTATAGTGCAGCATACGTAGCTAGTAGTACTGTGCTGTGTACACATGTACTTGCCTAGCGCGCGTCTTTTCAGAAACCGGAAACACGTAGTTCGTGACCGAAGTATAAAGTCGTTTCAAAACAGCTTTGTGTTTATCTCGCTTTTTGTAACCTGCTTCTGGCTGAAACCTGTTTCGGAAACCACAAATTTGCGACTTTCAAAAAGGCTTTCCGAACCACATAATCAAAACAGCTTTGCGTTTATCATCTCTAAAAAAATCACTGAAAGCCCTTTGGAAAACCTGTTTCTGCCGAAAGAAAGAGTTGATAAACGCACCCTTAGATTTCCTCTGTAAAGTGCTTCAGGTGCCTAGGACAAGACGGATCTTGTTGTCGAAGCTTTGCTTGGCAGTATGGGATTTCCTGGGGGGTTTTCCCTGTTTAATGGTTTATTCAGGTTTTCACCCATACCCGAGCGGTAAATTGCTTAATTATTGGCACTATAATTGTTGCACGCTGCTCTAAGCTTCCTCATTTAAAGGGAGACGTTTTAAATCAAATGGAATTGTGACGATTGTTATTGCATCTTGATTCTTGATTACACCTTGATTGTCATGATGGTTGCATTATTTAGGGCCGCTCTGCCTGTTGAATGCAGGAAGGGGCCTGTCATGCCTGTAGCTCGTCTGTTGGATGCAGCAGCAGGGAGTGGGGTTGATGGGAGGTCTATCCTGCCTGTTGTAGCGCAGGAGGGGGCCTATAGCTTGCCTGTTGTGAGTTGGGATGGTCAAAGTCGCCTGTTGAAATGCAGGGACAGGGGTTAGGTGCGGATAATTTACATCTTAATTATGCACCTTGTTTATGTTTGGTGCGGATGCTTATACCAAACTGGAAACAAGATGAAAAATTGATTTCCGGGCCAATTTTGTAATGGATGCTTCCTTTGAGTAGTGTTGCAATAGTTATTCTATTCATAACTTGTTTACAAACAAGAGCCTGTAATGTACAAAGAAATTATGCCTATACGCCTACCCAGTGGCTTTGGTATATTACTAATGTCATAATATGAATGAGCAATACTGCGCTGCTATGAAGATTTGGAGCCATCAAGTGGAATATTAAACAAATGAGAGGTAAGAAAATATATTGATACCGAATAATCAGGGATCTAAACTCCTACAACGGCAAGTTAACTGTACAAGGGGTACACACACGTGCAAAACCTATAGGGACCTTGTGTGCTACACATTTCCACTATCTCCATGCGCATCACTTATATTCTTGTGTGAAGATCGAGCTGTCGCGTCGGGTGGAAAGGTTCTATAGCGAAGGGCAGTCTATAGCTGTGATCCAGCGTTCCTAAAAGATATTTACATTAAAATTCACCGGATATCGTGGATGGAAAACCAAATGATCTCGTATATATATCATTTTATACTTAGGAGAACAACATGAAACTACATTTAACACGTTTCTGTCCAGTTTTTTTTTGCTGCCGAAACTGTATGAGCTTTAACCATAACTTAGATGTCCTTTACTTACCAGTCGCCGTCGAGATGAGGGCCACAATGATGAAGACAATTGTAAGCTTCATGTTGAAGACGAAAAGTTGATCAGTTGTCTCACGATGTGCAAACGAGGAAAGCTACGACGTTTCGACCGCTACTGCTACGTCAGGCAATGAGCATAGACTTTGCTGCGCGCGTGTTATATAGCAGCGGCGGGGGTTCGGGGAGCCCGGTGCGTGCTATTGTTTGTCTCTACTCGGTGATTGGTCGGTGCCGCTGGCCAATCACCGGACACGATGTCATTGTTGGGCCCCGCCGGTGCGGGGGCGGCGCTGTCTTTAACTGGGTGCGTGCTATTGTTTGTCTCTACTCGGGCGCTGTGATTGGTCGGTGCCGCTGGCCAATCACCGCACACGATGTCTATGCTCATTGCCTGACGAGAGCTAGCAGTAGCGGTCGAAACGTCGTAGCTTTCCTCGTTTGCACATCGTGAGACAACTGATCAACTTTTCGTCTTCATCTTTCACCACGATGAACCTCTTCCTAACCATCTTCATGTTCTTCTTGATCTTCTTTTAATCATCTATAATGCCTCTCAATGAAGTTTTGATATTTGTTTTAATACAAGACAAGTCTTCGCTCCGTCAGTTCAATTTCCATAGTGACTGTAAAATCCTCCAAACTCAGTGATTTAAATAGTCTGTTTTAAGTTGGGTTGCCGGTTACTTCCTTGAAAATGTCGAGGTTCGCTTTCGGGTTTAAAGAACTTTTAGCTTCATTTCGATGCATGTTGTGTTAATGTTCCCAGGCATTGTGTGTTTGTTCCTTGTTCCTTTTCACTCGTGCTGGCAAGTAAATTATACACAGTAATTTTACAAATTACTCAGTTATCATCTCATAACCCAATAGACCCAAGTGATTTTAACAGGGTTTTCATTTATCTAAATTTGTGAATAATAATTAGTCTCTGTGGATCCGCCACTGATGAATATCATATTTCAGGCTGGTTTCTAAAATGTGTTCACCTTTTAACATGAACATGTGGAGAAAGAACATTCTACTTTTTCAAGACATTGTTTAGATAACGAAGTGTAAGAGAGCCATTTTCCTGGGTGAAATGAAAATAAAGTAAGGATATTGAGTGCCATTTTGAGAGGGAAGTAGGTTCTCAAATTTATCAGAGCCATCTGTCACAAAGTTTGGCCAATGTGGCACATTGCTTTGTTATGCCAGCATGAAACAAAGGAATATACGCCATGTTGTTTCCTACTGAAATCGAGTTGGCCAAACTCTTTGTATTGATGGCTCTGAAATTTATACTTTCCAATGAGTCGAATGAACTCCGTTAATTTTTTTTCCAGAGGTTATACTTTTTATTTTAAAAGACTAAAATACCGGTAGAAATTATAAATCCACATCCATCCGCAATCGAGGGTTAGGAGCTTTTGATTTCCTTTTTCATTGTTTCCGAGTCATATTTGTTTGTAATCGTGCTTGCATAAGCATTTTGAAGATAAATGTGTTATGAAGCCGCGGATGATGAGAATGATTTTCGCATAAAAAGTACATAAGCATTACCTCACAAAAATCGTGAAAATAGCTGTGGAATCAAAGCGCCTTACCCAATATCAAAAAGATTCAGTTTCAGTTTTCTCGGAAAATAAGTTTCTACCTAATAAAATAAACACTAGTGATAATGTGTCAACGATGTTGTTAAAATTGCAGATCTCAGGTGTTACGTTCTTTCTGGGCCATCTTGTATAATCTAAAAAAAAACTCTTATGCAATTCAACCCCATGACTGCGACATTGATTTATACATAAAATAAAACATCTTCAATGAATGAGTGCATGAATAAAAAGATTTGAACTAAAATGTTATTACAGAACTGGACATTAGTCTTGAGATTACGGTTGGCCCGACATCTTCTCAATAGTACAAGCTCAAGAAATCCATTACTGACAAGATAACAGAGCCTAAAACATTTTCAATAGCCTAGTGCGTCATCTATTAAAATATAAAAATATTACACTGGCATATTCAATTTTATTATAAATCTTTATTTCAAACTGTTAAGCGTGAAATTACATGTGGTTACTTGTGCATTATAAAACATTAACACATACATTTTAATAGAGCTAATAAAAGATTATCCGATTACTAGTAATTGACCATAATAGACAATAATCAATTACAATTACATTTTGAAGCTAACTATGATAGACAAATATTTCAGTTCCATTGGGTTTAGAAAAACGAATTTCTAATAGGCATAGGTTTTACTTTTAAGGATTTTTTTTATTTGCAAAACTCCAGGTCTTTTTCATTGATGATATCTAAGCAAAAAAATATGCATCTTATGAAATATATACACAATAAACTTTGGAACATAACATTGTTTTGCTTACTTAACATAAATCGAGATATTCGTATAACGTGGATCATACTTTTAGAAATAAATAAAATCTAAGATAGAATAATCAAATTCACGTAACATTTTGAAATATAATTTTAATCCCTGTGTTACTTATAATTTCAACAAAATAAATAACAATGAATTTTCGTTAAATAAAAAAAAACAGACCCTCCCGGCTGAAGAAGAAGGAAAAACACAAAATTATCCACACTCACCTGTACTCTGTACAAATTAAATACTTTATTAGAATTAGTGAAATATTTACTAAATGTTCCCTTGCTTGATTACACCCACTGTATTCAATACTAAATGTATTTCAAATCATTGTATTATTGAATATGTAAAATTAACAACATTCCACTATGACATTTAGGCCTACATCCCTAAAGCAACGTATGTATCTTTTAATATTAAAACGCAAAAGAAGATTTCGTTTTGGATCACCCGCATATGAAGAAAAAGACAATAACACCACTACACAATCTTTAACTAAAAGAATAAAAATACATTTGTGTCATGTCATGATTAATTCGTTCAACTATGAATATCTGAGGAATGTGAGTGTGTATGAAAGAAAGCGTTGCAACAATATTTACAAAATATAATTCATATCCTGTAGTTGATTACTGTCCCAACTTGCTCCCGTCCTATAAACAGTTGCGATTGATTCTAACCAGTCGTAAAATTAAAAATCAATCGCATCCCGGAGTTGCAAGTTTGCGATTGATTGAAGGACTTTGGATCATTACGGATCAATCACAACTCTCTTTAAGACAGGACCATGACCAATAAAATCTATAAAGGGCTGGTCACATTTGTCCGATAAGGTTAACGATAACGATAACGATATTTTCAATTAAAGGTACATCCTATTGTATAAGGCCGTACGCAGCGGGGGGGGGGGGGGGGGGGGGGGGGGGGGGGGGGGGGGGCAGTTGCCCCCCCCCCCCAGAAATTTCAAAATCATACTTTTTTTTAAATCGGGTTTTAGACTTCAAGTTATGGATTCCTTTGAAAGTGATCATCTTGCCCCCCCCCCCCCAGGAAAAAATTTCTGCGTACGGCCTTGCTATTGTATGGTGAGTACGCGTGAGTATGCTACTGTCTGTTAAGGTGTACCTTTTAATGAAAATTTCGTTATGACGGTCACGATTTTGATTCTGAAACGCCGTTTTGGGGTGTCTTTTTACTCCAAAATTTTTGCTTGCTGAATTCTCTTTAAAAGTCAATTCTCCACAGTTATACTAAAATTATGCTACAATTATGCCATATTCTGTAAACTTATGCTAGGAATAATGCTTGATGCTGAAAGGATCAAAATTAATCCAAAAAGCGTAGTCATTCCAACTCTGGCAACTATGAAACCTACATCAAATCTTATCCATTCGGGATAATATATATTTTGTTCCAGCTATATTGTGTCGGTCTCATCGGTGTGACTGTAGTATTAGGGTCGGATACTCGTGATCACATTCCTGCCTTTATTAGCATTTCACAATGTAATTAAATAAAGAGAATATAAACTTTACACTGTTGTAATTAAAACAGAATATAAACATTACACTATAGTGATTACAACAGAATATAAACATTACACGATAGTGATTACAACAGGATATAAACATTACACTATAGTGATTACATCAGAATATAAACATTACACGATAGTGATTACAACAGGATATAAACATTACACTATAGTGATTACATCAGAATATAAACATTACACTATAGTGATTACAACATACATGTAATATAAACATTACACTGTAGTGATTACAACAGAATATAAACATTACACGATAGTGATTACAACAGAATAATAAACATTACACTAAACTGAATACAACAGAATCTAAACATTACACTATAGTGATTACATCAGAATATAAACATTACACAACAGTGATTACATCAGGATATAAATATTACACTATAGTGATTACATCAGAATATAAACATTACACGATAGTGATTACATCAGAATATAAACATTACACTATAGTGATTACAACAAAATATAACCATTACACTGTAGTGCTTATTTAACTTACAAGAGAATATAAACATAACATAAAAGATTACTATTCAGAAAGTCCTCATTTTGAAAATGGCAAGTCATTACAAAGAAGATAATATCTGTAAATACTTGTAATCAGAATCAAATCAGAAAAAAATATTTAGATACATCATTGTAATGTATCTCAATAAATCGATATGGTGCTCTTTTACACGTACATCTTTCTTTTTTTTTTTTTCTCTTTTGCTCTTGGTTCTTCATATAATGTTGAATTTTTTTCCAGATAGACTCGTATACTGCATATTTTGTAAATTCACATTTATGCGCCATAGGAACTCTTTTTTTTTAATTTCAAATTTCACACCTGTTGTTGAGTAGTCTGTTCATGAACCACTCAGCGTAATGATGACAGTTATTGAGGAGGACGTTATAACTGTTGTTACGTATGTACCAAGAACCCAAACGATCGGCCTGGTCCCTCGTACAGCGACTCTTTCCTTTATAATATTGGGACACTCGGCACGACCCTAATTTTCTTCCTATTCCTCCATCCCGGTAATACCAGGTACCATCTGCCCATTCGTAGCACTTTCCTAGGAAAGACACAAAGGAATGCCTCCATGTCCACTTGTTGAGGGAAACATCACGCCTCCATCTAGGCCTAATTTGACTAAATATTCCTTCACCACGGATCATATAGGATGGAACACCACAGTTAGCGTCCCCAAAACGGATGTGGTAGTAATTGATACCGGCATAGTCGGCTAATAGGCATATAAATGAATGATAACACGATGAAAGCATGCAAAATGCGATACATCAATAATTCATTCAAATAAAATTATGATCTTTTGAAGCTAAAATTTCTCGGCCTCATATCATTATAGTATTAAAATGAAGAATCACTTGGCTTGAGAAAGTCCACAGGAGTTGATGAAAGCTTCCCTAATAGTTGGTAGAAGCCTAAACTACATGTTATGATTACCCCAACCAATGAAAGCTTATTGTATTATAAAAATAATTATAGTGTAAAACTGCTTAAAGCAGATGATACCAGATGCTCCCTTCACTCTTAGAAATATTGGGCAAAATTTTACCCAAATTTTACCCAAATTTTACCCAACATGAGGGTCCTTATGAGTCCGACCAACTTTTGGGTAAACTTTACCAATTTCATTCTTATTTTTGACCAATGTTGGGTAAATGCATGTAAACGTTGAGCAAGATTTAACCAACCTATGCCCAATCTTCATTTACCCAGTGGCATTTACCCAACATTTCTAAGAGTGTTTATTTGCTCTTTTTGTACTCAAAAGAAACTGGAGTGAAATTATGTATTTCTCTCCCTTATTTCACTATTTCGGGGGAAAAGAGCAGTGATTAACACGGTCCCCAAATTGACAGGTGCGCCCCCCCCCCCCCCCCCCCCGTTTTTAAATCGCGCCGAAGGCGCCGCTGGGCTACTAACTTGAAATGAGCACCATCTCACATGAAAGTGGAGCAATGTTCCATAAAATCGTTTAAGTCTCCCATAAAAAAAATCGGCGCCATCTCATGAAAAACGGTGTACTTTTCCATAAAAATGGACATTTACTTTAAAATCTGCACCATCTCACAGGAAATTGGTGCCATTTGCCATCAAAACGTGTTGAATCTCGCATACAAATCCGTGGCATCCTTGCTAAAATTGGCCCATTCTATGACAAAAAACGGTGGTATCTCCCACGAATATCGGCGCAATTTCGCGTTAATATCGGCGCCAGGTCACATACAATCGGCGACATTTTCAACCCCCCCCCCCCCAAAAAAAAAAAAAAAAAAAAATTAGGACCATCTGATACAAAAATGAGGGCCATCTCGGATAAAAATCGGCTCAGTCTCCAATAAAAATAGGCGCCATCTCACAAAAAACGGTGAAAATCAACACCATCTCACATGAAATCAGTGCCAGCAATTTCGGCTTAATCCTCCTTTAAAGATCGGCGCTTTCACACATGCAGTCACTTCCATCTCCAATAAAAAAAAATATGGCCATCTCCTTTAAAAAAATATTATTGGATCAAAATCATAATCCGACACAAATTAGGTTTTTGAAAAGTTCTTTTCAATGGATCACCATTGCTTGCTCACAAAATTTAGAGAAGAAGATAGTTGATAATTTATATTGGGAAGAGACGTCAGCCGCTCTGGAAAAGAAAACCTTTCATGAAAAAACAGCAGCAACGCAACGGAAAAGTGGGGGTAGAGTGTGGACCTTCTTTGATGCATTGGATCCAATCATGATTTCACGATTATTCACGCCACTTTTAACGATTAGTGTCCCCCCCCCCCCCCCCCCTCCCCCTTCAAAACCTGGATTTGCTGGTGAGACTACAGGAAAAACACCAAATCATATTTAATTCATTTCAATGACTCTCGCCAAAAAAAAAAAGAATCAACTAATTTTATCGACAGGTAAAAGTACATTGGGAAGTATAATATAAAATCAGCAAAGGCCTAACAATTATTGCTTTTCTAAGATTTTAATTGCATTTATCTTGTACGAATTGTTCACGATAAGCACAGCATTGTGTCACTTCTTGTGTGATATGACGCGCGCGCTTGTGTGGGCGTGTGTGTGTGTGTGTGTGGGTGTGAGTTTGTTTAGCATTATGTCCGAGGACATTTTCGGACAGAGAACAAAAAAAAATCATGACACCAATGGTCCTCGGAAGCCGGACAATAGTCCTTGAACGTCGAACAATCAATTTGTGCTTTATTCCGTCGACTGTCAGTAAGTAAAGCCATGTAAACGTGTGTGTGTGTGTGTAGGGGTGTGTGTTTAAAATGGTAGTATGGGGTATTACATGATTCAACTTACTCGGGTAAGAGTGACGCTGATGCTTGAAGTTGCCACACAGACTTTCTGTGTGCACTGACACATGCTCTCATTTGTCTGGATCTTCAAAGAAATTCTAACAGGTTTGGGAGGGGGGGGGGGGGGGGGGGGGGTTATATCTACTTCAATTTTTATATTCCACTTTCTCCCCGTATAACACACTCTCCCAATACTTACCCATAATCTGGTTGTTCTTTACTTACCAGTTGCAGTCGAAATGACCGCTATGATGATGACGAAAATTGTTAGCTTCATCTCTTCTTAATCTTCTTCAAATTGATGGTGTCCCTTAGTGACGATTTGAATCTTAATTCTATATCAGGCATGAGGTCTTCCCTCCGTCAGCTCTCATTACATACTGACTGAAAAAACCCTCACAATTCAAGCATTGAAACTTGATTATTTTGAACCAGGTTTAAACTTCCGTCCCACGATATATCCAGGTTTTGCTATCGGGTATGAGAGCATTATTATTTTCCTTCCTCATGGAAGGTACTCATAAATTTGTTATCTCAGGTTTCTTGCCGATGTCACTTGACTTTGTAAGTACTTGAGTGGTATCGGCGTACAAGGCGGGAATAGATATCGAGGCAAATGCGGCTGGACCTCTCATAGCAATATTAGGTAGACGTTCGAATGAAGCTAACCGTCAAAAGGGTAAGCGGCGCTTATTATTGGGCACGTGTTAAGCCAAACAAAGTGAACCTGAACGCCTCTCCTATGTTAATTACTGAAAAATGAAATAACTTCAAACATAGAAATAAAATCAATAGTTTATGCATAAATTATAAAGAATAAAGCTGCCCAAAACTTTCAATTGAAACCCAATGAGACAAATAAGTTCGGTCAAAAATATCTATGACTCATTATGTCGCTAATGATACTTCAGTGGGTATAAATTAAAGTTAAATTAAATGCATAATTTGCAATTATGAAGAGATGAGTGAAAGTAACATCGGACGACCTATCCCCCATCGCCACAAATTAGGGCCTGAAAAGTGATATTTTTTTTCTGGATCACCAATAGTAACGGTGGCTTCTTGTATAGCGCTCATGTCCGTCACGTTGTGACGCTCCTGGCGCTTCATTATTACCCCGGTCATAGCTTATATTAGCAGCCAAATATGTAGCGCTGAAGCATATCGGGTACCCATTTACACCTGGGTGGAGAGTGGCAAATGTGGATTAATGTCTTGCCAAAGGACGTTAGTGCCGGGCTGGGATTCGAACCCTCAACCTTTTGATTAAGAGTCAAGTGAATGAACCACTATACCACGACACCTCCAATGGCTCGGACCCCCCCCCCCCTCCCCATATTACCCATTGTTCTCGAGTCATATTCGTATGTAATTACACTCGTGTAAGCATGTAGAGGAGAATGTGTTACGGAAATCACAGATGATGAGAATGATGTTCACACGGAAGTAGATACTCAAGAGTTGATCCAGGGGAGAGGTCAAGGGCGTCCGTAACCCCATTTTTGTTTGTCAAAGATTTTCCAGTTTAGGTCAACATCCCAGAAATCTTCTTTTCTTTATCTTGCTTGGCTGTTAGAATGTTGTTTTTTTGTGTGTTTTTTTTCATGCAACACCCTCTCTCTTCTCTCTCTCTCCCTTTTTTTTTTTTTTTTTTGCTCGATAATCTTTTTCTGTGGAGTTGTATCCACTTTTCTTTTTGTATAAAAATCATGAGGTCGCTCCTGATAATTTTTAAAGGGATTCACTTTTAACATGGAAAACACAGAAAAAGGTTTTCTCGGTATGGAGAATGGATGGGCTGGCAGCTGTGAGGATATACGGGACAGTTTCTTATGGGTTTGGTTTACAAAAATAAAGTATTACAGGTTTTCCCGCCCATTTTGGTCACCATTACATTCAATTTTTAAAATGTGTTTTCAATTTCGTCCCGGACACTGTCGAATGTGTAAATGCTTGTTCAATTTCGTTTTTGGTCCATTAATTTTTAAACTTCAATTTCGTGCTTTGTCACCCGTTTCGTCAATTGCAATTCAAATTCGACGGTCCCGGCATCTGAGCATGAGACAGCAAAATCATACAATTTCGTCTATTGGCATTAATTTTCGTCAAAGTATCACTCAAAACCGTCTCCCAGATATACGATATCATGCAGTAATTATAGCCTTAATCGAATCGCTTACCTATCACATTCATCATACATAAAAATACATTTTACCTTCACAGCACTCACTCACACCTGTCCAGTATATATTATCTTAACGGGTTCAAATATTACGATAAAGTTTTTAAAAAACCAAATGGTTAAATACCTGGTTTACCCACCATATAATGGCCCATATAAAACTTAAAGGATTTGAATGACAAAAAAATAAAGAATGAATTTGTTTGAAAAAAATGATGAAATTAATCCTAGCATTCTCAACTCACTTAGCGGCAGTCGGCAGAGACGAATTTCATTGACAACTGAGTAATTTGAATGCTTAATTTTCACATATGATTGACAAAACACGAATATGAATGACAATTTGACGAAATTGAACTTAAGAATCGAACGCAGTAAGCTTCTACGGACGAAATTGAAGTGAAAATTTATGAAATCGAAATGAAGAGGTGACAAAATGGGCAGGAAAACCTATATTTTGAAAAATAAAAAATAAATGGCCTGATATCCTCTAAATTGTACTAGCTCGAGAAATTCATCACTTTTGACTACAATTATGTCAATTACTTGAATCACCTCAATGATTATGTCATATCTGTCAATAAGACCCACGAATATCACAGAAAAATGATATAAATTAAATAAAAAATTGTGCTAAACTCTACCATCTTTGATTTCATAGTATCATAGAGATTGCAGTATATGTTTTGGGGGTAATTTTCCCGCATCTTGCAGTTCTAAATATTTGAAATTGCAATTCAATTATTCTTTTACAAATAAATCTGTTACAGATAAAAGGCATGAGCAGATCGTAGGAGGTGCCACTTGAGTCGGCCACCAATCAGTTTATCGATTGTTCGCAGTGACCACATGGGCTGGGGCGTCACTCGACCATTTAGAATGGGGGTGGGGTGGCCGGGGTACTGTCGGAACGATTTTGTCTCACTAAACAATGTTGAAATTTAAAAAAAATTACTACATATTCAAAAGTTTGAAGTTGTGTCTAGAGAAAATATATAACTTTATTTAAACCAAAATAATATTATTTGAAAAGCATAAAATAAAAATTATCAAGTACAATATGATATGTCGTTAGTTATGCATTGTGAAACATTAATAACGTATCTTCAACTTAGCAGATAAATCAGTTAGAGGCAGGAAATTGTCCGTTGTTATTAATAATCATCTACTAAAATTTTTCATTCTGCTAAAGACAGGTGAGAATGCAACATCTCCATATCTGTAATATCTTACCCCTTTCGAGAACCCGCCATGTTTACTTTATTTATTTAAATCTAACATAATATTAAGGTACTACTCACCCCTCAACCAGAAAAGCTACCTGACCATTCTATGCAGCCCCTGCTACCTACCATCTTCTTAACTAATGCTCGTTCCCTTAACAACAAAATGGATGAATTTGAACTTACCATCAAACACAATACAGTTGATCTTGCAGTGGTTACAGAAACTTGGCTTAATGATTCTTCTCTAGGAGCTGCCGATATCTCTGGCTATCAGCGACACTGCAAAAATAGATCTGACAAACGTGGTGGTGGTGTAGCCATCTTTGCCTCCAACAGTTTGGCAGTTCGCCACCTACCAAGTCACACCTGTGAATATGAGTGTCTCTGGCTCAATATTGATCTTGGAAAAACCAGAAGCAGTATCAGAAACATCTATGTTGGCGTTGTCTACTACCCTCCTGCAGCACCATACAGCGCACAACTTTTAGAGCATATTCAACATGTCATCGACCATATTCGAACCATAGATGTCTCTGCAGTCATCATTCTCCTCGGAGACTTTAATGATCTTCAGACCGAATCCTTAACAAGTGATTTGGACCTCACACAGATTATACAGTTTCCTACCCGTAAAGATGCAATCCTGGACAAAGTTTTCACCAACTCAGCTAGCCTCTTAAACCCACCAAGTAGACTCGCCCCCCTTGGAAACAGCGACCATTGCTCCATCTTGTTGAAGCCAATTCATGAACTAGTTAGAAAGAACCAAAGTAATGTACTTACCCGCCCTCTCAAAGACTCTTCTATTAGAGAATTTGGTCAATGCATTGTTAACCATGCTTGGGATGATGTATATTCTCAGTTGTCAAGCAATGATGCTATCAGTGTTTTCAATAGTGTACTGAATAGTGCTTACATAGACCATTTTCCCCTATCTAAGTCTGTGCTCAACAATAAAGACAAACCTTGGATGACGTGTAAAATCAAGCAACTCTTAAAGGATAGGGACAAGGCTCATCAAAAGAATGACCATACTAAATGGGCTTCTTTGCGTAATCAGGTACAATCAGAAATAGGTAAAGCTAAAGCTAATTATTACAACCACACTATACAGGATTTGAAGAGTTGCCAACCAGCGAAGTGGCATAAACACATTAAGAAACTATGTAAACTAGGTAATAAGAGAGTTGCTATACCCGGTGCTGACAACGATCCAGTTGGTACAGCATCAGCCATCAATACCCACTTTGCGACAATATGCAATCAATTACCACCTCTTGATCTTAACTTACTCCCGGCATACCTACCTGCAAATTCCCCTCCACCTACCATCTATCGGGGGCAAATTTTGTCTGTTCTGAGAAAACTAAAAACCAATAAATCAATTCATCACAATGACTTACCTTCTCGCCTAGTCAAAGAGTTTGCTGTGGAACTCGCAGAACCTTTGACATACCTTTTCAATAAATGCTTACTGGAAGGCATTTTCCCAAAGGAATGGAAAACATCGTCCATCACTCCTGTACCGAAGGACAAAGAAATAAGCTCTTTCGACCAGCTAAGGCCTATATCTCTCACCCCGTTGTTCTCGAGAGTACTTGAATCATTTATCTCAAAGTGGGTAGTGGAGGATATATCGAACCATGTTGATAAGAAACAGTTTGGGAATGTCAAGGGTTGTTCAACTACACACTACCTTGTCTACTTGCTAAAGTTTGTGTTGGAAGGCCTTGATAAACCTGGCCATTATGCCTATCTTACTACCATTGACTTTACTAAGGCGTTTGATACGGTAAATCATTCAGTTGTAGTCAAGAAACTCATCCTGTTAGGTGTACGCAGATCGATCATCCCAATTATTTGCAGCTTTCTAACTGCACGCACTCAGAGCACCAAAGTCTGTAATTACTACTCTCCCCTACTAGAGGTATCCTGTGGAGTACCACAGGGTACCAAGTTGGGTCCGGTTTTGTTTCTGATTCTGGTTAATGATGCTGTGAATGATTGCGAGAATCGATGGAAATACGTTGATGATTTAACACTTGGAGAAATTGTGAAGCGTAATGCTGAACCTACATTGCAATCTGTATTAGATCGTCTTTCAGTATGGTGTAATGATAATGATGTGCTGCCCAAACCATCCAAATGTAACCTCATGACCATATCATTTTTAAGGAACTTAAACCCCAGGACTGACTTCCAGCTTAACTCAACTCAACTCAATGTCGTTCAAAATCTCAAACTACTCGGAATCACAATTCAGAATGATCTAAAATGGAACTTACATATCTCAGATATTGTGTCGAAAGCATCCAGAAGATTGTACACACTATGTATCCTTAGGAAATCTAAGGCAAGCCTGGTGGATATGGTAACTGTCTACACTACGTACATAAGACCCATACTCGAATATTGTTCCCCTGTTTGGCACACCTCAATTACCCTAAATGAGAATAATAAATTGGAATTTGTTCAAAAGCGGGCCCTCAAAATAATTGTAGGCTATAACGTGACTTATGCCAATGCCCTTGCCATAACTAAACTCACTACTCTATCTGATAGAAGAGATTCCCTTTTGCTAAGCTTTGGACAAAAAATCAAAAACTCTGATCACCACAAACACCTTCTTCCCGTCCCTAGATGTAATTCAAATTTAAGACAGCTTCGTAACATTACTGGCTTCCCTACAATTAAATGCAATACAGAGCGATATCGAAAATCCACCATCCCTCACCTTGCCAGAATCTTGAAATAAACTCCCCCCCCCCCCCACCCCCACGCTTTGCATCCCAAACATTTTCACTTCTCAGATTCCATACCTAGATGTAATGACTCATTTTACATGGTTATGGCTTTCTAACTTGGTTATATTTGTGTATTGCTCCCAAATCTTCTCCTCTCTTTCTATCTCCTTCCTTCTTTCTCTTCCCTTTTCTTTCCTATTCTTTACTTTTTCTTTCTTTCTCTCACTTTTCACACTTGTTATCTTATTATTTGTGTAGCGTAAATCTTAGTATTTTTGTTTTGCTTCCAATTATGTATCTTTTCATATATTTGATGTGATTCTATTGTATATATGCACATATATATCTGATTGTAAATTGACCCCTTCAGCCCCTGTGCTGCTGGTCAATCATCATATACCATAATAAATAAATAAATAAATAATATTCTTTGAAAAGCATAAAATAAAGATTAACAAGTACAATATAATATTTTGTCGTTAGTTATGCATTGTGAAACATTAATAACATATCTTCAACAAAATAAACTTAGCAGATAAATCAGTTAGCGGCATGAAGCTGTCTGTTGTTATCTACTAAAATTATATACTAAGATCATGTACTAAAATCTTTCATTCTGCTATCGACAGCTCAGAATGCAACATCTCCATAATCTTACTTCTCGAGAACATGTTTACTTCAATTATGCCATTTTCCTTCAAATCCAGGACGGAACGACCCAAGATATTGATGCCATATTTCAGCCTGGATTTAAAATTTAATACAACTGGACAAACCTTAGCTACCATGCACAGACTCCACTACATTTTCAGCTTGTAAGATCCTACCAATGTTACTATGGTATTGAATTACAACATATCGTGTAAAGTTCCTTTGGGTATACAAGAAACCTATTTCTAAACGGTCTACATTATTTCTTGTTTCATTGACTTTTGTTTTCAGAACCTCAGTTATCTTTCATACTTGTTTAAAAAATCTAGGTTTTATCATATTATATTTATAGACAATATTTAATGAAACATAACATTTCGTTTGATCACCAGATATAAATCTCATTTCCGTAATGATTTGAAATGTTACACGGATCACACTTTCCAAATGAATCAAATATTACATAACAAAAACATAGAGTATAAGAAATCATACACAATCAACATCAAATAGTCTCCAGCTATTATTTATAATGATATATATGGTAACAGAAGTACGGCTACGGGTTTTTTCTAACATAAAATGCATCCCCTAAAGACACTTTCAAACCTCACCTCAAGAAATATCCATACAAAATGTAGACCCCCCCCCCCCCCCCCCCCCCCCCCACCTCCCCATATTTTCCTTCGTTCACACCGTTAGATACGTCTACATTCTCAATTTTACATGTAAATACAATGTATATATAGCGAATTTAATAAGACGTACGATCGGTTCCAAACTAAGATTACTATAATACCTGTGTATCTTGCTCGCTATATATATATTTCCGGTTACATGTCGTTTTTCCGAAGGTTCGTATTTCCGAAGGTTCGTTTATCCGAAGGTTCATAATTCCGAAGGTTCGTTATTCCGAAGGTTCGTTACTCCGAAGGTTCGCTTTTCCGAAGGTTCGTTTTTCCGAAGGTTCTTTTTTCCGAAAATGAAATAGGGTTCATAATTCCGAAGGTTCGTATTTCCGAAAATGAAATGAGGTTCGTATTTCCGAAAATGAAAAAGGGTTCGTATTTCCGAAAATGAAAAAGGGTTCGTATTTCCGAAAATGAAATAGGGTTCGTATTTCCGAAAATGAAAAAGGGTTCGTATTTCCGAAAATGAAAAAGGGTTCGTATTTCCGAAAATGAAAAAGGGTTCGTATTTCCGAAAATGAAATAGGGTTCGTATTTCCGAAAATGAAAAAGGGTTCGTATTTCCGAAAATGAAAAAGGGTTCGTATTTCCGAAAATGAAAAAAGGTTGTAAATTCAGAGAATACGGCGTCAATCCGTATTTCGGATAGGGAGGAGGGGAAAGACGGCCAAGTGTAAAGATATTCATTTCGTACTCAATAATCATAGCAATGATGATAACAATTATAATAAAATCCAGAGAAATAGCCATTATATTATCGTAATTCCTATCAATATTAGCATTATTATTATTATTATGATTATTATTATTATAATTATTATTATTATTATCATCATTATTGTTATTATTAATATTATTATTATTATCATTGTTCCTATTATAATAACCAATATTTGTGAGCGAGCGCCTCAGGAATACATGTTTCATTTCTCATAAAATGATATTACTTCGGTGATTAAAATACATACTGATGTATTGCAGAAAGTGAATGATCGGATTCCGGATTAAATTTGCTACAACGAAATTGGCTTGAAGTTATTTATATAATGTATATACCGCTTTGGAAAATGAGACACACCAAAGTTCCAAGTAGATCTTTACAAGCAGAAAATGGCCACGTACTGTTTTTGAAAGGGGAGCTGATGCCTCTTGGCAGAATATCATACTCCCCGTTCCTACAATTTGCAAGCGAGCGAAGCGAGTTAGAAAAAAACATAAAACCCTTTTTTTTATTGTAATGGAAATGCAATTTCGCCATCAAAAGACAAATATAGAACATGTAATAATGAGCCATGAATAATATTACTTAACCCTGCTGCCGAATATGAAATATTTGGGCACTTCCCTCGCCCTAATGAAGGGCGTTCCCTGTCCTAAACTGTTCCGTTTCTAAATATTACACGCTAGTGAGCAAGTAAGAAAAAGGAGATTTTGTCTATAGAATAATGATTTTGTTACCAGATAATCCAAACAACGATAACATTTTGAGTACCTTCCCGCCCACAGATAAGGATAGCCGACCATCTCGCTTCCCAAAATAAAAGGATGTTCGGGCACCACGCTGCTGGATTCCAGCGAGCCAAACATTGACACTTTATTATCTTTAAGATGGAATTACTTCGTCAACATTCAACATAAATTGTGATTAAAAAAGTATACTTTGAAAAGTGTATACTAAAAATAAGGTGGGGGCGTCCTGCATCCCTAGCCCTCAGAGCCATCTATTACAGAGTTTGGCCAACTCGGCTCCATGTAGGTAGCAATATGGCGCTTGTTGCTTTCTTAGGCAAGCACTAAACAAAGGAATATACGCCATGTTGTGCCCAAATAAACCGAGTTGGCCGAAGTCTGTAATATGGCTCTGTAGATGACTCTGCATGCAAGCCCTCCCCTCCGGTCCCCAAAACAACAACAGCAATAAAAACAACAACATAATATTACAGAGAGTTCATAAAGGAGTCACTGCTATGTTTAATAAATAGCCTGACAAGTAGCACAACATAATTTATAACAAGCATATTATTGATACGTATAGGCTATAGGCCAATTATACGATCATGACAAGGGAAATAAAAGAAGCAATAGTAGAGTAACCGGTGCAATATCTAAGTCTGGTCGCATAACTCCATCCAAAATGACATCGTCATCGTAATTCTGGGTAGTCCACTTCATAATAACAATCGTAATAATAATAATAATAACAACAACAACAATAATATTATCAATAATAAAAATTATAATACTGATAATATTAGTAATAATAATAATAAAAATGATAAAACAGATAATACTACTACTACTGATAATGATAATAATGATAATTATAATAATAACAATAATAATAATACAAATAATACTAGTAATAATAATAAATAAATGAATAGATACCATAAACCACCAAAGCCGAAGAAAGATGGATCGTAACAAGTTAAAGAAGGAGTCTTATCATCAGGCTGATATGATTATCATAAAAGGAAACAAAAGTAAAACCAAACTATAATGCAAAATATCTTAAACAATTTATGCAGCAGGGCAGACTGAAATCATTGAGCATGTTTTATAACCTTGAAAACGTATTAACATTTCTTAAAACAGATTAAAATCTTAAACTGTAGAGGTAAATGAATGAAATGCAGCATAGTATGCTGGAAGTAATGACCTTGCTTACACAACTATACAGTATTTTGTTTGCCGCATATCTGAAATGATATATGACACAGATAGTTTTCAAACACTTTACAATTCCAACAGAACTTTACAAAAGCCGTGCAGCAGCTACTTCTTAAGAAAACCAAATTCAAGAAAAGAAAGATAACAAGTGAGCAACAACAAAAATGTTAAAGCCACTGCTATGTAGCACACCGCATCTGAAGAATAAAAATAACTCTTTATACTGGCATATTATGTGTAAGTATATAGGTCAGGTGCAATCGCTAATTGAATATAATGATAATGATTAAAAGCAACATACAACCAAATATGAAGAATAGTGGATCAAAATGTTAAGTTTCTTTCAGTCGGGCTAAAATAATTATCATACAGGGAATAATCCTAACTATCTATGCCGCATAAATAGATTAAAATCCTTGAACATGTTCTTTAACTTTGCCAAAATACCATCATTTCTAAACATGGATGAAAATCTTTCATTTTATACAGCTGCTTACAGCATAATAAATTTGTACAGATTCTAATGAATTGCTTCATTTTACTGCACAGTCTGCGTTTTTAACAGTTACAACCGCTGACCTGAAGTTTGAAATAACTTTTACAAGCATAACGAATTACAAAACACTAAAAGACATTGAGAGTAAAACAATCCTCATCGTAAAAAATAGAAATAAGGAATTACACATGGAGAAGAAAACATTCTGACCTAAATTAATGGCTTTTATCAACCAGTGCCCCGCCTTATAAGGAGTTGAAGCGATTTATTTGAAACAATCGCAAGTTAAAATCAATCGCAAGAGATCCGCATTTTGAAGATGGCAACTAAAACCATAACATCCTATCGTTACCCTAAATTTTCCGTTTAACAGTGGCGTAGCTAGAGTCTAGCCATTGTGGGAGCACTCGCACCATTGGAGGCACAAGTCTTTTGGAATAATCTTAAAGCTAATCTAAGACGCCGCTGGTGGAAGAGGGTTTGGGGGGGTTGGGGGGGGGGGTTGCCGGAAGGGGTCCAACCGTCTTCTTTCCTATTCCATTTTACTTCTTTTTTCTTATTTTTTCGCCATCCGATGAGGGAGGGGTGGGGCGTGCCCTTCCCCCCCCCCCGTTGCTACACCTCTGCTCCTGATGAATTCGCCCTTTTTTACCAGGAATTATGAAGCCTATTTCATTTTCGGAAATACGAACCTTATTTCATTTTCGGAAATACGAACCCCATTTCATTTTCGGAAATACGAACCCTTTTTCATTTTCGGAAATACGAACCTTATTTTATTTTCGGAAATACGAACCCTTTTTCATTTTCGGAAATACGAACCCTTTTTCATTTTCGGAAATACGAACCTTATTTTATTTTCGGAAATACGAACCCTTTTTCATTTTCGGAAATACGAACCTTCGGAAATATGAACCCTATTTCATTTTCGGAATTATGAACCTTCGGATAAACGAACCTTCGGATAAATGAACCTTCGGAATAACGAACCTTCGGAATAATGCAACAAATGTTCGGAATTACGAACCCTTTTTCATTTTCGGAATTATGAACCCCCAGGCATGGGAAATTAGTGTTTCGGAAATACGAACCTTCGGAAATACGAACCTTCGGAAAAACGAACCTTCGGAAAAACGAGATGCCCCCCCCCCCCCCCCCATATTTCCGGCTTCAAACCAAAATGTGTTTAGTACCAAAGCCAAGCTAGTTTCTTATTTTACTTCATTGAACTTGCCCCCTGTTCCGTCAAAGGTGGTGAGTATTTACCTGTTCTTAATGCAAAAATATAATGCTCTTTTAGGACTAGAAACGATTTTCCAACTGTTCCTTTGATTACTTCATATTATTCCATATCAATTGTATTTCACCTAAATTGCTTATAGATATAAGTCGAGTGATTGTTACAGTTATTCAACATCAAACGAGCGTATTTGCATAACAAAAAATAATAACAATAACTTTCCCTGCTTCTAAACCCTCTTCTGTATGTTAGAGGTTTTTGGTTGACACCCATACTTGGCACAAGAATTCGAATTCCCACGTTTTTTTTTAGATGTAACGTATAGTGAAAAATACTAAACATACGGTTTTGGTGCGCTGTCAGATTTATAACGGAAAAAGGGCCAAATCAATTTAAAATTGTAGACAATCGTAGTAATGCTCTGACGTCACCACGACTCGGAGCCGGTTTGGCCTTTCCTACGACCAAATAGGTCGCAATAGTCTGTATTTTCGATTTTAACATCTATACTATTCAGAACCTCAATCAAAAATATTTTCTGTGTTTAAATGTTTATAACAAATGCTGTTACTTTTCCTTCCGAAATCGGATAGCACACCGATCGAATAGTGTGCGATGGGCTTAAGCCTCTATTTTAATATATTCTTTAAATGCTCATTTTCATGAATGATTTATATGATTTATATATTGGGAAATAATATTGAATCATTTGGTTACTCAACGTGAAATACATTCTTCGTAATGATTCAACACACTATACATGTATAGCAAAAACAAAGTCATCATCAGTAGCTCTTTACAACTTTAGGTATTAAAACTGATGGACAGGAGCAAAAGGAAATCCTAACTTCAACTCAGATCATCAGTTTCTCTACTTTACAAATCTGTAACTTAATTTCTGTATTCCACCATCCCTTCCTCCAAAGATACCCGCTCACACTTTCTATTTCCTTCGCTTGGCACAAGAACTTAAATTTTATCCTCTTAGGTAGCATCTGTTGTTGAGTAAGTTGTTGATAAGCCACTCAGAGTAGTGATGACAGTTATTGAAGAGGAGCCAATAGTTATTGTTATTTATATACCATTGACCCAAACGATCGGCTTGCTCCCTGGTACAACGACTACGTCCTATGTAATACTCCCCTGTCGCCGGACAACCTCCTCTTCTTCCTATTCCTCCGTCACGGTATATCAAGTCACTTTTTCCCCATTCATAGTACTTGCCTCGAAAATACACCATGGAGTGCTTACATTTCCACTTGTTGAGGTACACATCACGCTTCCTTCTGTCGTAACGCCATGATGAGGATGGGACACCGCAGCCAAATTCACTGAACCGGATGTGGTAATGATATATACTCGAATAGTCGGCTGAGGGGGGCAAAGTAAAGATAGAGAGAGAGAGAGAGAGAAAGAGCGTAACTATAGGAAATCTGTAAGAAAATATCGGTATGCATGATACTGATTTTAGATATTATTCAGCGAAGCTTTCAAACACTTTTCCATAGAACGTCAATGTCGTATCATTTGCGATTTATGACAACTGGATGATCGATTTATGTGATTTGCAAAGAAACTGAAGAGAATGGGACCTAATAATTACTCTTTCGCCAAATGACATTCGGCGGTGTGAACCCCCCCCCCCAAAAAAAAAAAAAATAAATAAATAAATAAATAAATAAATAAATAAATAAAAAAAAAAAAAAAATAAATATAATAAAATAAATTAAATTTTAAAGAATAAAAAATTATAATAAATAAAATGGAAAATATAAAAAATGAAGAATAAAATATCACACGGCAGGGGAACCACTCGAAAAAGTGGTTAGCTCAATCTGTTGACTAATAAACCTGGTGGTGTCATTTCATATCGCACTTTTGCAGTTTAATAGCGGAGTCGAAAATTACCCCTAGTTTGCATACTGTCAGGATCATTTTCCACAAAATATGACCCCTCTTCGGTGAAAAACATAAACGAACTGGACTCTTAATTCATGACCCTATTTTTGGCATTGTTTCTTTTTTAAAACACATTTCGGGTTTTCTCGTTTTCTTTTTTTGTTTGTTTGTTTGTTTGTTTGTTTTGGGGTTGTTTTTTTTTTACCCTGACGGGGTATCACACTGGCTGTCACTGCCACTGTCACCCTATTTTAGAATACATAACTAAAAATGTCGTCAAAACTTCTTCTTTGGAATATGGGGCGCTGAGTGTTCGCTTGTAAAGTCCGTCCATGTTTACACCATTTTCGTACGAAATCCAATTTGTTTTGTACAAATTCCGTTCACGAAAATTTGTTTAGACCTAACGAAATGGATTTCGTAGTGACGAAATACACTTTCTGTGGTACGAAATGAATTTCGCTGATTGGCTGCCGTGTTGATCGTGCTTTGCTATGACCACGTGCCACTGATCTGTACGGAAAGATTTCTCTCCGTATATCGTGCCACGTGTATCTTGGACTGGGATGCTACATCAAACTCGGATGCAAGTCGACTTACCACCGAGTTATCTCGGCATCCCTTAACTTTAACCATGAGCAGAGAGCGTTGTGGCACTATTTGCTTCATAAAGGGGTACTCCAGGCTGAAAATTATGTCATTTGAATAGAAAGGGGAAATCAAACAAGCAAAACACACCAAAAAAAATGTCAAAATCGGACAACAAAATTATGACATTTTAAACTTTTTTGCATTATTTTGGTGAAACAGTTCTGTCAGGAACGAGCGACCGATGACATCATACCCCCACTTGTACCTTTGTAATATATTATATAAAATTATAATTATTCTAAATTTCTCCTCCAAGAATGTAAAAATTCGACTGAATGCTGATTTCATGGGCTTGTCTCGAATGGGTGGGTTGCGGGAGTGGGATGGGAGCGGGATGGGAGCGGGAACGGGCACACCTTTCGAGACAAGCCCCCCCCCCCCCCCCGGTTATCTCGAATGGACGCGTTCCCAGCGAGAAGTTCAATGAACGCGCCACTTCGAGACAACCGGGGGGGGGGGGGCTTTCCTCGAATGGGTGTGTTGAGTAGACTTTTGTAACAGACGTTTTAGAAATTTTTGAAAAATGTACTCTTGCTGGTTTTTTCGTTTTTCTTTTGTCTAAGATGAATTTTTAAAGTGGGGGGCAAGGGCGGACAAACAAAATTTTCTACCCTTTTTTTTTTGTCACTCCGAAAATTATTGGGGGGCAACTGGGGGGGGGGGGAGCTTCTGACTGCCACTGATAACCGGAGGTTGTCAAAAGAATGTATGAGGTTGCATGAATTCATAATGGAATGATCATTTAAAATTCAAAGGTCTGGTCTGGCAGACAGTGCAGAATAGAATGTTAATTCACTGCGGCGTATTTTTTACGGGGGGGCACAAGATGGCCATGCCCCGCCCCTTATTGGTGGGTGAGTAAGAAAATAGGAAGATGAGTGAGGAAGATGAAAAAATATTCCCGGGAAAATGTAAATAGGGGTCAATTTTCGCAGACTCTGGTGGTTTCCTCCCCGGGGATAGGTGGGGGGTGTTAGTTTCCTAAATTGCCTGGATAGGGGGTCCAATATCACAGAAAATTCCCCGGGATAGGGGATAAAACAAATTCCAACTTCTCCGGTATAGGGGGTCACTTTTGAAAAGGAGTTACGAGCATAGGCCTACCCCTTGTATGGGGAGTTGTGGGGGGGGCGGGTACAAACGACCTTTTGATATGAGTTTTGACTTTTGATAGTGGGTATTGATAGAATGATAGTGCCATTAAAAGGTGTTTCTAACTTTGGAAAGATGATAAACACACCTTGGCTTATGTCAGCACATGTCTGTAACACAATTTCACAATATTTAACAGGTCACGCCAAAAAAATAAAAATAAATAAATAAAAAATCCTAGCTACGCCACTTGCCCTTTCGTCCCCGTGTGTTTTAATGCATAATTATTCAATTCTCCTATTTATTTTGCACAAATAATGATTTCCTTGTCAAAAGCTTTTTTTAGATACTGTTTTATTATATTTTCTACATCTTAGACAAAAGAAAAAAGAAAAAACCAGCAAGAGTACATTTTTCAAAAATTTCTAAAACGTCTGTTACAAAAGTCTACTCAACACACCCATTCGAGGAAAGCCCCCCCCCCCCCCGGTTGTCTCGAAGTGGCGCGTTCATTGAACTTCTCGCTGGAAACGCGTCCATTCGAGATAACCGGGGGGGGGGGGGCTTGTCTCGAAAGGGTGTGCCCGTTCCCGCTCCCATCCCGCTCCCGCAACCCACCCATTCGAGACAAGCCGATTTCATGCTGAGACTCATATTGTTACAAGGTAGACAGGTTATACGCATGTATGATAAAATGAAATAATTATGATTTCATATAATAAAATAAGAAAAAGGCAAGTGGGGACGTGACATCATCAGCCCACTCATTGCATATTCATGACGATATGCATAGAACTGTTTTATCGAAATAATGCAAAAGTTTAAAATTCTTTGTTATTAATTTTGTAATCGGATTTTGATGAAACTTTCAGTGTTTTGCTTGTTTAATTTTACTCTGTCTATTCAAATGACATAATTTTCAGCCTGGAGTACCCCTTTATGAAGCAAATAGTGCCACAACGCAGTTCTTGTCGCTCTCTCCTCATGGTTAAAGTTAAGGGATGCCGAGACAAGTCGGTGGCAAGTCGACTTGCATCCAAGTTTGAGGTAGCATCCCAGTCCAAGATACACGTGGCACGATATACGGAGAGATATCAGTGGCACGTGGTCATAGCAAAGCACAATCAACACGGCAGCCACTCAGCGACCTTCTTATATACCTTACTTGAAAGAAACAGACAAAATGGTTTTGGGTGTACGACGAAATACATTTCGTCTACAGAATTGCGCTAAGTAGCGCACGAAATAAATTTCGTTGCAACGAAATGTATTTCGTGTACGGAATTGCGTTAGGTAATTAATTTCGTACCACAGAAAGTGTATTTCGTCACTACGAAATCCATTTCGTTTAGGTCGAAACAAATTTCGTGAACGGAATTGCATGTTGTACAAAACAAAGTGGATTTCGTACGAAAATAGTGTAAACAAGGACGGACTTTACAAGCGAACACTTGCGCCCCATATTGGAGATGTAAAAATTACCGTTTTTTCGTGAAATGTCTTGCTCTTCAAAATAGAAAGGAGGACCAACGGATTGACTTTTCCCTATTACCCTCCCGTCACCCCCAGTGCGAGGGGAGACGGGATTAATATCCTATACGTTTTCATATCATAGTGGAAATATTTTTTAACGAAACTGGGGGGGGGGGGGGGGGGCTCCTTCTTCACACCGGGGCAACCGATATTCCTAAGTGACGTGATCTCCTACACCTCCTCTCCCCCGAATGATGTCTACAGATCGGTTTAATCGGTCATAAGGAAATGAATAATATATTTCTGTGTGCACTGACACATGCTCTCATTTGTCTGGATGCATTGTTATGTCGGTCCTGTGCTGAGAAAAGAAATTCTACCAGGTTCGGGGGGGGGGGGGGGGGGGGTTATATCGGAGTCATCCCTATAGCTAGAAGGTCCGATAGTTAGCGGGTCCGATAGACCGACACCCAATAGAAAGAAGGTTCGATAGACCGAATGTACGAGAGGGTCCAGTAGACAGACGGTTCTATAGACCGAATGGGCAGGAGAGTCCAATAGTCCGAAGGTTCTATAGATCGAATGACCAACGGGTCCGATAGTCAGAAGGTCCGATAGATAGAAGGTTCTATAGACCGAATCGGCAAAAGGGTCCGATAGTCCGAAGGTTCAGTAGGGGTCCGATAGTTAGAAGGTCCGATAGACCGACAATAAATACATAAAAAGGGTAAAATAGTGGATAAAATGATAAGTGGGTAAAAAATAAGTGGTTTAAATAAGTGGGGGCGTTCCAACCAAAGAAAAAGCAAAAAAGGAAGAGGTTGAAAAGGAAAGAAGAAAAGAAAAGAAAGGAAAGAGAAGAAAACAAAAATTCAAAAACTTCGCTCACTAGCATTATTAGGGTTATTTACCAATGCCCATTATATTTTCATTATTGATATTAGTTATTAATATAATCGCCATATTTATGTATATAAACCAATGCCAATTATATTAATAAGTCATATTCTTATGGAAGTTATTTGGTTTGCATCTTGCATCTAATGTTATGCTATTTTGCTACTCAAAGAATGTTAGCAACATAACTGAAAGGAATCGAGCGAGTTGACCTAAAGGGGCTAAAGAGATGAATTTTCAGAAATAATGGCCTGTGACCAATAGTCTCTTCCCAATATGACAAAAAAAGATGCCGATAACATGTTACACATATTACGAGAACGGAATAAGAATACGCTAGAACCTATTATCAGGATACAAAATTCTTTTTTTCCCCTCTCTCTCTCTCGTTCGTTCGCTTTGCTCGCTCATACAATCAAGAAACTAGGCCTAGATTGTTTCTTGCAGCAAGCACCTCCTGCAGCAACAAGAAGCCCGAATATCATAATATTCGGGCAGTGAGGTATCTGACTATTCTCGAATTCCCCACCCCCCCCCCTCCCCCCCCCAAAAAAAATGGTATAATTTACCCGACAGAGTCCACAGACTAAAATTTGCCACAAGGTAGTAGTATGGGTGTAGTCGGTGAACATTAAAAAAGTATAAAAGCTGAGATCATAGCTGGTAGGAAAATATCACCTGACAACCCTAAAAAAAAAATGGAAACGTCCCCCTCCCAAGAAGGTGGTAGGGCCTAATTGAAATTCATTTTTATCGTTCAGAATCTTTTGTTGTCAGAATCTTATCTTTTGTTACTTTGAATGAAAATTCAACTATAAAGTGTGCACCCCATAAGATTTCTTTGTTTAAAATATAACACTTGTGTTAGAAGGGGATGCCCTTTCCTCAACTTGCTCCACTAGAAAAAAATGCTTCGGGCATGATGGGCCTCGGGGCTTTAGTGTGACCATATAATTAGATTTCCATGTTTGAAATAATGGTCAGCGTTCCCCATTGCCAATACATCGGTTTAGTGGCAAAATTAACCGGGGGGGGGGGGGGGGGGGCTGAGCTGCATGGGTGGACCACCCCCGCACCACGGTGATGATGATGATGCTCTGATAAAAATACTTTTAACATGTTGAAAATGTATAAAACAAAACTTTTAAATAAGCTCCCCATTTTTTTTCTTTTTGGAGGGGAGGGCGGGCCTACAGACCTAGTGCATCGGTTTATACAAATAGAAGAAGATAAGGCATTACCCTTTTCCTTTTATGAGATAAAACTATTAAAAACTTATTGTATCCACTTATTTTACCCTTTTTACGTTATTGTCGGTCTATCGGACCCCTACTGAACCTTCGGACTATCGGACCCTTTTGCCGATTCTGTCTATAGAACCGTCTGTCTATTGGACCCTCTCGTACATTCGGTCTATCGAACCTTCTATATATTGGGTGTCGGTTTATCGGACCCGCTAACTATCGGACCTTCTAGCTATAGGGATGTAACCGTTATATCTTCTTCAATTTTTAAATTCCACACTTTACATTTTTAAATTAACACACTCTCCCAATACTTACCCATAACTTGGTTGTTCTTTACTTACCAGTCGCAGTGGAAATGACCGCTATGATGATGACGAAAATTGTTAGCTTCATCTCTTCTTAATCTTCTTCAAATTGATGGTGTCCCTTAGTGACGATTTGAATCTTAATTCTATATCAGGCATGAGGTCTTCCCTCCGTCAGCTCTCATTACATACTGACTGAAAAAACCCTCACAATTCAAGCATTGAAACTTGATTATTTTGAACCAGGTTTAAACTTCCGTCCCACGATATATCCAGGTTTTGCTATCGGGTATGAGAGCATTATTATTTTCCTTCCTCATGGAAGGTACTCATAAATTTGTTATCTCAGGTTTCTTGCCGATGTCACTTGACTTTGTAAGTACTTGAGTGGTATCGGCGTACAAGGCGGGAATAGATATCGAGGCAAATGCGGCTGGACCTCTCATAGCAATATTAGGTAGACGTTCGAATGAAGCTAACCGTCAAAAGGGTAAGCGGCGCTTATTATTGGGCACGTGTTAAGCCAAACAAAGTGAACCTGAACGCCTCTCCTATGTTAATTACTGAAAAATGAAATAACTTCAAACATAGAAATAAAATCAATAGTTTATGCATAAATTATAAAGAATAAAGCTGCCCAAAACTTTCAATTGAAACCCAATGAGACAAATAAGTTCGGTCAAAAATATCTATGACTCATTATGTCGCTAATGATACTTCAGTGGGTATAAATTAAAGTTAAATTAAATGCATAATTTGCAATTATGAAGAGATGAGTGAAAGTAACATCGGACGACCTATCCCCCATCGCCACAAATTAGAGCCTGCCAAAAGTGATATTTTTTCTGGATCACCACTGGCTCGGACCCACCCCCCCCCCCCCCCTCCCCATATTACCCATTGTTCTCGAGTCATATTCGTATGTAATTACACTCGTGTAAGCATGTAGAGGAGAATGTGTTACGGAAATCACAGATGATGAGAATGATGTTCACACGGAAGTAGATACTCAAGAGTTGATCCAGGGGAGAGATCAAGGGCGTCCGTAACCACATTTTTGTTTGTCAAAGATTTTCCAGTTTAGGTCAACATCCCAGAAATCTTTTCTTTATCTTGCTTGCCTTGTTAGAATGTTTTGTTTTGCTTTTTCATGCAACACCCTCTCTCATCTCTCTCTCTCTCCCCTTTTTTTTTTTTTTTTTGTTCGATAACCTTTTTCTGTGGAGTTGTATCCACTTTTCTTTTTGTATAAAAATCATGAGGCCGCTCCTGATAATTTTTAAGGGATTCACTTTTAACATGGAAAACATAGAATACGGATTTCTCGGTATGGAGAATGGATGGGCTGGCAGCTGTGAGGATATACGGGACAGTTTCTTATTTATTTATTTATTTATTTATTTATTTCTGAATGGTTCATCATATTACATAGTACATTGAAATAACTCCTTGGAGCGGTCACATCCATAAGAGAAGATATTTAAAGAAACAAATAACAATGACAGAATCGTAAAACAACTATGGTCACAACACAGACATAGAATAATGGAGCACCATACAGAGGTATAGCAATATAAGCTTAAAAGGCTTGAAACGTTGCCATACCTTCACATTCAAAACTAACGAATTACATATATTATCATTCAAAACTAAAACTAAAACAAAATAAACAGAAAAACAAAGAGAGAAACTCAATAACCAATCTTAACATTAAATGAACTAATTTGAAATTTTACACTATTTACAACAGATAAAGATGAAAATAAAGTTATAGAAGGTAAGAAGATGGAGAAAGAGGAGGGAGCCTTTATTATCCCAAATAATATATGTAATCAGTAAAGGCGTCGATGGATATACACGTAATAGGACAAATTATGTAGGATGAAAATATTCTAGTCTTTCGGGTGATATGAAGCTCTAGGCTTCGTTGTAGTAATACAAGAAATAATTGTACATGTATATGTATTAATCACATCTTAGAGATAAGCATGCGCTTAATCGCATTTTTAAAGGAATGAATGGTAAGTAAATTTCGAGTGTCACTCGGTAAGGCATTCCAGACATCTGGACCGTTATGCCTAACAGATTTATGAGCCAATAATGTGCGGGGGTTGAATAAGTGAATATTAGCCGATTGTCTTGTGGGGTAAGAGTGAATATCACTGTTTCGACTGAACATGGAAGAAAAGGAAGTGGGCAAAAGGTTGTTATTATAACGAAACATAAAGAGGGCGGTTTGAAGAAAATTGATGTCACTAACCGTAAGGCTCTTCAACTTGATAAAGAGAGGCCGTGTATGGTCACGGTAACCAGCTCCAGCACAAATGCGGATAGCTTTCTTTTGTAGCAAGAGAATATTATCTGTAACACACTTAGATGTTGCCCAAAGAACATTGCAGTATGAGATGTGTGGTAGAATCAGAGTATTGTACAGTATAAAAATTACTTTGTCAGGAACTATATATTTCACTCTATATAATATTCCAATATTTCGGGAAATTGTTGTTCTTATGTTTTTCAAATGATCATTCCAGTTTAGTTGTTCATTAATATAAACACCGAGAAATTTGGTACAAGTTTTTCTTTCCAATAAGACATCATCTAGTTTTACTTTAGGAGTTTGTACTCCACGAGACTTTCTACCTTTAAAGTGAATATAATTCGTTTTTTGCACATTGAGAGACAGCATATTGCTCCTAAACCAATTGGTTAATTTGGGTAGTTCATTATTAATTGTATTTTCAAGGATATTGATATTATTATGAGATAAGAAAACACTTGTGTCATCTGCAAATAATATGTAATTTAGAGTGGTAGACACATTGCAAATATCATTGACATATATCAAAAATAACAAGGGGCCTAATATTGAACCTTGTGGAACACCACATTTTAGAAATGACACAGCAGAGTTGACAGAGTTGTAGGATGTGTATTGCCTTCTGTTAGAAAGGTAGCTAGAGAACCACTCCAGAGCAATGCCTCTGACACCATAATGTTCTAGTTTACACAGGAGAATTGAGTGGTCAAGTGTGTCAAAAGCCTTGCTCAGATCCATGAACACACCAATAACATGCTCTCGAGCGGCCAGGGCACTAGACACATGGGTTTAGTTTACAAAAATAAAGTATTACAGGTTTTCCCGCCCATTTTCGTCACCATTACATTCAATTTTTAAAATGTGTTTTCATTTTCTTCCCGGACACTGTTGAATGTGTTAATGCTTGTTCAATTTCGTCTATGGTCGATCAATTTTTAAACATTATCATTCAATTTCGGGCTTTGTCACCCGTTTCGTCAATTGCAATTCAAATTCGACGGTCCCGGCATCTGAGCACGAGACAGCAAAATCATACAATTTCGTCTATTGGCGTTAATTTTCGTCAAAGTATCACTCAAAACCGTCTCCCAGATATACGATATCATGCAGTAATTATTGCCTTAATCGAATCGTTTGCCTATCACATTCATCATACATAAAAATACATTATACCTGCACAGCACTCACTCAAACCTATCCAGTATATATTATCTTAACGGGTACAAATATAAAGGCCCATATAAAACTTGACGGATTTGAATGACAAAAAATAAAATTAAAGAATGAATTTGTTTGAAAAAAATGATGAAATTAATCCTAGCATTCTTAACTCACTTAACGGCAGTCGGCAGAGTCGAATTTCATTGACAACTGAGGAAGGTGAATGCTTAATTTTCACATTTGATTGACAAAACACGAATATGAATGACAATTTGACGAAATTGAACTTAGGAATCGAACGCAGTAAGCTTCTACGGACGAAATTGAATTGAAAATTTACGAAATCGAATGAAGAGGTGACAAAATGGGCAGGAAAACCTATATTTTGAAAAATAAAAAAATAAATGGCCTGATATCATATGTTGTTGTTTCATCATGACTTTATTCAAGCTCAAGGTTATTTTGGTGTACATAGACAATCATTACGGACCAGGTCCATTGTCTCGTCCAAGACAGATGGCAGGTCGGGTTACATAGTATAAACATATAAGAACATTATACAACAATATACAGGTACTAACAACATTACAAGGTTGAAGAAAGCGCAATACCGCTTTCATTGTATCATTAAACTGATTTAAGTTTGCATTGTCCCTCTTACTGTAAGGTTGAGAAAAACGCTTTTATTGTATATTAATATATGTGTGATAATTATTAAACTGTAATTTAAGTTTGTATTGTCCCTTTTACAATATTCCTCAGAATAAATGTTGGAGTTTATAATAGACATTAATGATAGATACATAATACATATTAATGCCTAGAATTCTTAGTGGATAATATAAGTATCTTTCCTCTGCAAGACTTCAAATCATAAGTTATCGAACATTTTATAGACAGTGCATAACAAAGTCTATTTTATGCACCTTTTACTCACAATCATATATTACGCACTTTCTTATCTTGGGAGTCAAAAAGTATTTCCCTGACGTTTAACTAAAATTCTAGGTGTCGCACCTCCCCCCATGATTGTTCTTTTCTCGCGTAAAAGATCGTGAAGGACGAGAGGATAGCATGTTTTGAGAGAGTCTGCAAGAAATCCTTAGGGCGGATTTGAGATGCGGACTTTTTAAGCAATTGTTTTAGTCGGTGCTTATTTCCCTACTCAGTAGCCCTCTCACCCCGACTTCTACTGCACAAAGAGACACAGTATAACCCCTGTCCTGGATGTCTTGTACCAAAGAACTATACTTATCCATTTTTCTATGATGGGCGTCCTCCAAATTGGTCTCGAAAGGGACAGTTAATTCTACTATTACTATCTCCTTGGACTCTTCCAATGATATCACAATATCGGGACGTTGGCTCGTTGTGAGAATGTGGGGCGGGATTGTACCTCCGGCGATAGAATGACCTTCTAAATCGGCATATATTTGACCGTTCGGCAAATTTTCATTAAATGTTTTGAATATGTATCTCAGAATGTTGTTATGACGCCATTCGTACCTATTTTAAAATTCATCACTTTTGACTACAATATTATGTCAATAACTTGAAACACCTCAATGCTTATATCATACCTGTCAATAAGACCCACGAATATCACAGGAAAATGATATAAAGTAAATAAAAAATTGTGCTAAACTCTACCATCTTTGATATCATAGTATCATAGAGATTGCAAATATATGCATTTTTTATAATTTTCCCGCACCTTGCAGTTCTAAATATTTGAACTTCCAGTTCAATTATTCTTTTACAAATAAATTTGTTACAGACAAAAGGCATGAGCACATCCAAGGAGGTGCCACTTGAGTTGACCACCAGTCAGTTTATCGACTGTTCGCAATGACCACATGGGCTGGGGCGTCACTTGACCATTTGGAATGGGGGTTAAAGTATCGAAACGTGTAAACCACGGCTTTTGTCTCACTAATGTTTAAATAAACAGAATATATTACACATTCAAAAGCGGAAAGTTATGTCGAGAAAAAGTATAGAATTTTATTTGAAATTACCTAACATAATGTTCTTTGAAAAGCATAAGATAAACATTAAACATTACAATATGGTATGTCGTTAGTTATGCATTGTGAACATTAATAACATATCTTCAACCAAATAGAAATTTAGCAGATGAATTGATTAGAGACAGGAAAATGTCCGTTGTTATTAATCATCATCTACTAAAATCTGTCAATGTGCTGTCGACAGGTCAGAATGCAAAACTTTACTTTTCGAGAACCCGCGATGTTTACTTCAATTATGACATTTTCGTTCATAACCAGGACGGAACGACCTAAGATATTGATGCCATTGACTCCACTTTATTTGTTGGTGCCTTAAATAAGTCGATCCCACCACTAAGTAATATGGGCGTCGATCTGTTTTTCGGATGGGGGGGGGGGGGCAAGACAGCCCAAGAAACGATCAATCATCATCAGGGGCGGCGGAGCGTCTTTCAAAGTGGGGTGGGGCACCAACAAATAGGGGCACCTACAAAGGGTGGAAACAAGGCGCAAAATACCATTTTGACAAATTAATATACCAGTACATTCTAATAAATACACAACCGAGGATCATTTTTGACACTCTTTTGGTTCTATCTTAACATGGTTCTAGATTTTAAAAAATTGTGTATTGGTCTGATTTTTCATTCAAAATTCAAGATTTATTTCTAACGCTGAAGGCTAAGGGTGTTGAATTATATACAGCAATTTTCTTAATATGATAACAAGATAATATTAAATGCGAGCGAATGTAGTGAGCGAGCCTTGGACAAAATTTAGAAAAAAATTGTCCTCGTTCTTTTTATAATTCAGGGGCCCTGCTTATTCTTCTATAATTTAGGGCATTGTGCCCCTCCGATTATCCCCTGCTCCACTGCCTCACTATTGTGATGAAAGGGGAATGTATTATTATGAAGCCTCTCTGATTATTTGGAGCTATACGTATAAGGCTCCTTGTGGACTTTATACATACAGTACACGTTATACATATATATATATATATATATATACCGATATCTTCCGATGTCGCACTTATATCTGAGGTTCAAAGGGGCACTCATCAGAAGGTAGAAGGGGCACTTATTAGAAAAAAAATGGGGCACTATACAAAGAAAAGGGGCCATTATCAGCTATGAAAATTCAAACTTTGCATTTAATTATGTATATTCAGAACAATTTTTAATGGCGTCATTTCAAATGAAAGTATATAGGCCTACAGTGTGTATATATATATATATATATATCTAGTACCCTTCATGATTTTTAATGCCTCTTAAAACAAGCTTCTTCACGGTTACATGAAGCAGTTAAATTAAAGAATTTGAAGTCTGATCGTGTAATACCCTTGTATTTCATTGTCTGGAAGGTTTTATTTCCCAAGTTTCTCCTTAGTTTTTTTCCAGTTTTTCCTTATTTTAGTTTACATCTCTGGATTGATTGGGGGGGGGGGTATTTTAAAACCAATATTCGTTTCATCAGCCCAAACTTGGTACAAAATGATTTGACAACACTTTTGAATATCCTAGTGCTCAGTCATCCATAGCAGTAAAGCTATCAAATACGGCATCATCAGACAGAATCGAAGTAACTTTTCAAATAAGTTTGAACGCAACAGAAGATGTAAAATCTTTATACAAAGATACCAAAACTGGATATACTTTCTTTTAAAAATACGCACTGTATGACTGATAGTTTCAAATTCAAATATTTGCCTCTGATCTGACAGAAGGAAACTACAGAATGCCATGGCTGCAAAGACTGATTGAAATTCTTTTAACATGTTTAAGTAAAGGCAATGAATAAAGCCCGGCGCACACTGTACGATCCGATTGCGACCAGATTTTCTAACAAATTGCAGTTTGCATTAAATGTGAAAGTTTAATAAAGTGAAATTATCTCATTTGAAGTTCGGAATAATGATACAAATACTAATATCGAAATTTTGGTTAACTGTAATTCTTCTGGTTAGAGTAAAGGCCAAATCGGCTTCAAATCTTAGTCGATCGCAAGATTGGTATGACGTCACTACGATTTGGAATTGAATTCGATTTTATTCCTACAAGGGGGCTCGCAGTAGCCGGGAATTTTCGATTTTAGTATTCATACTACTATTCGGAACTTTGATCAGGAAGATTTTACATGTTTGAAGGTTCATATCGAATGTTATAACAACTTTTCCCAAAATCACATCGTAGTCACATCGTGCATTGTGCGCTGGGCTTAAGACTCCACTGCCAGCTTGAGCAAACCTGACTACGTTTCACAGTGTCTCCACACCGTCCAAGGTCACACCCGAACTCACACATGGTCGCGTATAATACATAACTCCATGAATAATTCCAAATCCCTGTTAAAACAACCCTTTAACAAGCACTCAGTGCTGTTGGTGAGCTTTATATTTGGGTGGTGAACAGAAGTCAGAGAATGTGATAACTCCTTGGATAGATACAGAGAATGGTGTGTGTGTAGTACACTGATCACAGATTTTTTAATTTGACCTTGCCGTTTTGGAAAATAAATTGGTAACATTTTACGAGATATGTTTGTACGCCAAGAATTTCTTCATAGACATAGGTTATGTATTATACATGTTATACGCGACCACGTGTGAGTTCGCGGACCTTGGACCTTGGATGGTGCGGAGCTGTAGGCCAGGAGCCTGTCCCGAAATAGTCACCCCATTTTACCCATACGATTTGACCCCTTAACGTTAGGAGGTTGTCAGCTCGGTCAAAGCTGTGGTAGTCGTACAATACTTATAAAGCGCATGTAGACTATTGTGTATAGAAGCTGCATTATACATGAATTGGCATACATGTATTATCTATTATTTTATCATTTACAATGTGATATTCTAAGCATAAAGATTGTGTTTCATGATCTAGAAAGTGTAAGCCATATTTAAGGACGTTCCACAGTTAAAGTCAAATCCATGTCAGATTCACCAAATTTTGCACACAGTTACTTTGGTCCATATAAGAAGCCCAAATATGCATAGAAAAGTATAGGTCCATGTGCTTACTTTTTTTCTATGGGACACCGAAGTGTGCCATGATTAGGTGTCAGGTAGAATGACGTCAACGCAAGTTTTGGCCATTGATAGGCCTCAGAATTCGTAATGTCATATACAAATCCCCATTATTCTGTCAAAATCCATGTCAGATTCGTAAATTTTTCCAAATTCGTAGAGAATTGTATACTGCAGAAGGAGAAAGTTTTAAAAAGGGGGTCCATATTTTTTGTTTTGAAGAATATTTTTTTATTGCTTCCTCTCAAGATCAATATTACATTTCAAGAAACAATCAATAAGTCGCATATAAAATAATTTGCATATACAAGGAAACTTAATGAAATACATTAATATCAGTACAAAATAGAATTCTCTGAAATTATCCATGATTAAACAGGATTATTTTTCGATGAAAGGAGAAAAAAATACAATGCATCAATCGGTAGACATAGATATATAACTATTTTCTTTCATATAATACTTTATAGTACTAATAAAAAGAGCTTTTTGTTTCAAATAATGTTTTATTCCTACGTCTTGAGAAAGATACATTAATATCACATTAAATCGAAATATATAATATTCAGACAAAAGGAACTAAAGAACAAAGTTTACAGGTACCAATTATACTTTTAAACAATATAAGGTCTTCTAAAATATACGGAATAACAGAACAAAGGCTCTTTTTTTAGAAAGAAAAAGAATACAATATATCAATCATTGAACATGAATTTAGAAAAAATATCAAATTATACATGATTTCTTGAAACGATTCTTTATAAGATAAAAAAAACTTAGAGGAAGATATACATGGCCCACCCGAACCCACCCTTAGACACTCATCTCATCCCCCTTCCCCTCACCATTCTCCTACCAATCACAACTCACTCATTCTCACTCCCACTTCTCGCACCCCCCCCCCCCCCCCTCCTCCCCAACATATGACCACCCATGCATGCATCCAGTTCCGGTTTGCCTGTCTGTAATGAGTACATTAAAAAGTAAACAAAGAAAACAAAACATAACAATATAAAAACATTTCCTTAAAGTAGAACTCTGATGATTTTAAATATTGGCTTAATACTTATTATTGCATAGATGGCATAAATTAAACAAGGTTATCCAAATTCAACGCTTGGAAACATTTGAAGCAATGATTATTATCAATTATAAAACGGTAAAATACAGCCCCCGATATAGCAGCTGAAGAGCTCCTCGAACGCTGCTGAGATATGTGACGACACACCATGGACCAGTCCTGTCTAAGCAGACGATGTCCCATAACATCTTACACATTTTTCAGAGCCTATTTTGTCAGCTCCTCTTCACTTATTTCCCTCCTTCACTAGCGTCAGTCTTAATGTTAGTCTGTTGCCTCACTCTTAACTTCGTGTATGGTATTATTTTGATGAAAAATGCAGCGTTAAAAAAATAAAGGAATCAGTCACTTGTAAACAAAATAAGACGCCATTGTATTTTCAGCTGCTTGCACCGGCATGTTCGGCGTTTCAAGAGGGAACGAATACCATCCTGCTATTATTCGGAGGGCTTTTCAATTTGAAAGTGGGGTTTATTTCATTGATCATTGACCCTTCTCCTGTGTATTTACAATCAAACGGTTTTAGCTATCAGAATCCGTTTCACTTTCCCTTTATAATGGTGTGAAATAAGGTCATGTTTAAATACATCAAACTCTTTATAATTTGATAAATAATTGCATTGCAATTACGTTCATTCATTATAGGACGTCGTCTGCTTAAGCAGGACCGATCCCGTGTGTGACGACATCAAAACATCGCTATATTTCTGGCGAATCCTCGGATATTCCAGATGCTGAGAAGAGCTTTTTATTTGTGTTGTTTTTATAATCATCAGATACGCAGTTGACATAAAACTTATACGATTGCCATCTGTAAGCTTCCCAGTTTCTAGTGATACATTAATTGCCATATTTGTGATTTTCTTTGAATATCTACTTTAAGTGCGCCCCCAATTTCCCCTTTTTGTTGGCTATCTTATATTCTTCGTCTCTGTGATCTTTTATCAAAGTAACTGTTTTCTGTAGAGATGGCAGCTCGCCTTGTTTTCTTGAAGAAAAAATTATTTGTTTTACAAGAAAAATTATACAATTTATTAAATATATTCGTACAGTTAGTCCCATAAAAAATGGATTTCCAATCATTTATATTATTTCTCTTAGATGGAGCTTTTTACTAATGTCCTGCCATAATTGTTTAATTTTAGGACATTCTAAAAACAAATGTTGGTATATTTCAACTTCATGTTTACAAAAGGAACATAGGTCGCGTTGCCATACCCACTATCAAAAGCCCTTTCCAAAGGCCTTTGCAAACGGCTTTCAAAATAAGTTGCGTTTATCATCTCATCGACAAGTCGAAAACCGACGTTGTCACTGCGCAGATGCATTGCGCAGTTTGACCCGAGGAGAAGGGGTCTATACGGCGCACGCTTTTTTTTGTTTTGGCTATCGCTAGTATAGTGCAGCGTATGTAGCTAGTTTACTCTGTGGAAACACGTAGTTCGTGACCGAAGTATAAAGTCGTTTCAAAACAGCTTTGCGTTTATCTCGCTTTTTGTAACCTGTTTTTGTAACCTGTTTCGGAAAGCACAAATTTGCGACTTTCAAAAAGGCTTTCCGAACCCCATAATCAAAACAGCTTTGCGTTTATCATCTCTAAAAAAATCACTGAAAGCCCTTTGGAAAACCTGTTTCTGCCGAAAGAAAAGTTGATAAACGCACCCATAGATTGTCCAACTCGAAACCAAATTGAAAGAGTCTCTGTTTCGTATATATAGCCCCATGCAATAGTTTGTATTGAAACTCTCTTCGTTTATTAATTACAAATGCATTTTTCAGTGTTGTAAATATTTCTTTTAACATCCAGTTCCAAAATCATGTTGAACATTTCCATCCGTAATCTTTAATGTATAATCTCTTTGAAACTGTTCAATAAAGTGATTATATAACCGTATAGACTTAAAATCGCTAAATTTTTGTATGTGACCAAAGATGTTCAGATCTATTTGAAAATGTTCAGTATCCACATGCATAAAATCACTCTGTATCCATTCCTGTTCAATGACTGAAAATATTTTTTAAATCATGATCAGCTGTCGGTGGTAAAACCTAAGTTATAAAAATAAGAGATTGGTTTAAAATTACCTCCAACGGTTATATCTGATGCTTTAAATATTCCTTTATGAAAAAGATCAGCATCAAAGATCATTTTATTTCGAAAACAAATATTTCTATTATTAAAATTTATCGGATTGACTTTGTTCTTTTCGAAGTGTCTACATTCATCTATATATTGCCAGGCTTTTAACATATCTAAATAAAACCTGGGTATACCATCTAAATTCATTTTCTTCATATCATAATTACAAAGAAATATACTTTCGACCTCAATCGATCTAAAAAAGTAATCAAATGTTAGTTTCCACCCTAAATATTTTTCACCGTACAACAGCCGTTTGATCCACATTATTTTTTGAGTCTTAATAAAAGTTTCGTAGTCAGTTACCCGAAGCCCACTGCAGAATAATCTTGATATAATATTTCCTTTTTATTCTATCTTTCCCACCCCAAATGAAATTAAAGGATTTTTTTTTTTCAATTTCTTCAAGGATACTATGTGGAACAGATATAAGAGAAAATACGTAATTTAATTTTGAATATGCATACATTTTCAATAATTTAATTTCGCCATACATCGTAAGATCTCGTTGGCTCCACCAACCTATTAATCTTTTTATTTTACTTAATATCTCTTTGTAGTTTAAATCATCTTTTATTTTAGTATTACGTGAAAAATAAACTCCTAGGATTTTTATGTCTTGTATTCTATGTCCCAAAAAAGGTAAACCGGGCATATCAATCGCTTCCCCCAACGAGATAAAATTTGTCATATCCATATTTATTTTTAATCCACTTAATTTCTCAAAGTCTTCGAAGACTTTCTTCACTCTATCAATTGACTTCATATCTTTAAGAAACAATGTAATATCATCGGCGTAAAGTACCTGCTTTATTTTTCCAGTATCAAACCGAATTCCTTCAATACTAGGGTCCTTTCGGATATAATGAGCAAGCAGCTCAATAGCTATTATAAATAAATAGGGGACAAAGGGTCCCCTTGTCTTACCCCTCTTTTAACTTTAAAGTATCCAGTTGAGTGTCCCCCGTTCATCACGCAGCTACTAACATCATTATAAAGAATTTTAACCCAAGAGCACAATACATTACCGAACCCAAAAGATTCCAATGCTTTGAACAGTAGTCTATGTGAAATACAGTCAAATGCTTTTTCGAAATCTACAGCGATAAGAAAACCTACAGGCTGATACAATGACTGAAAAAATACATCATCTATTAACCGCACTGCCTCCCCAATATTTCTCTCTTTAACATAGCCCACCTGATCGTAATGAATGATATCTCCTAAAACCTCTTTTACCCTTTTAGCCAATACTTTTGACAGGATCTTATAGTCAAGATTTAAAAGAGTTAATAGCCTGTAGTTTTTCATATACAAAGGATCTTTTCCCTCTTTCTCAATAAGTGTTATGACTCCCTGTCTCTGTGAATTGGATAACACCTCAGTTTCGAAACTCTCATTAAATGCTTCCACTATATACTTCCATAAGATTGGCCAAAATGTATAATAGAATTCAGCTGTAAAGCCATCATTGCCTGGTGACTTATTCCATTTCATTTCTTAACAGCTTGATAGAATTCTTCGAATGTTACATGCCCTTCACAAAATGCTTTCTTCGCCTAGTTTCGGCAGTTCGCTTAAAAACATATTATCAATATCTTCTGTTATGTCCTTATTTTGACATGCATATAAATTCTTATAAAACTCCCCAATGATGTTTAAAATCCCTTTACTATCACGTATCACCTCATTATTACTATTATATATTTCGTTGATCACGCGTTTTCCTTTATTCGACTTTAATATTTGTTTTAAAAAATTGAGAATTTCTTTCTCCTTCTTCAGACCATTCTGCCCTCGATCGTACCTTTAAGCCTTGACCAGAATAGTCAAAAAGCTTTTCCAGTTCATTTTTTTTTCAAGTCTAGTTCTTCCTGAATGTTATTTTGCAAATTGAACGTCAATCGATATTCTACGTCTTTAATTTCTTTTTCCAATATTTCAACATTTGCTTTCCTGAGTTTTGCTTTTTCACGGGAAAACTTCATAATATATTCCCGTAGTTTCATTTTCATAAAATCCCAAAATTTGATTTTACTATTTATTTGCACTCGTTTTTATGCTAGCAGCGCCCTCAGGTGGCGGAAAAAGTAAAAAACTCGCAAAACTAATGAAAGCTGTGCATGGCAGGGTGGGAACCTGTCTAGGAAGGGGATGGGATCGAAATAACCCTACTGTACATTCAAAATTCATGCCAGATTCCTAATTTTTTCAAGAATTGTAGAGAGTTACATACTCTATTAGGAGAAAGTTAAAAAAAGGGGGGGGGGTCCATGCACTCGTTTTTGTGCTAGCAGCAACCTTAGGTGGCGGAAAAAGTCAAAAACTCGCAAAACTAGTGAAAACTGCATGTGCATGGCTGGCTGGGAACCTGTGTAGGAAGGGGATGGGTTGGTAATAACTCTACTGTACATTTAAAATCCATGCCAGATTTGTAAATTTTTCAAGATTTGTAGAGAATTACATATATATTAGGAGAAAGTTTTTTAAAAAAGGGGGGTCCATGCACTCTTTTTTGTGCTAGCAGCAACCTTAGGTGGCGAAAAAAGTCAAAAACTCGCAAAACTAGTGAAAACTGTGCATGGCTGGCTGGGAACCTGTGTAGGAAGGGGATGGGTTCGTAATAACTCTACTGTACATTTAAAATCCATGCCAGATTCGTAAATTTTTCAAGAATTGTTGAGAATTACATATATATATTAGGTTTAAAAAATGGGTGTCCATGCACTCGTTTTTTTGTGCTAGCAGCAAAAAACACACAAACTAGCAAAAACTGTGCATGGCTGGATGGGAAACAGTGTAGGAAGGGATGGGTTCGAAAAAACTCTACAGTACATTCAAGTCATTCATGCCATTTTCACCAAAGTTTCCAGATTTGTAGAGAGAAGTATACTAAAGAAAGAGAGTTTGCAAAAGGGGGTCCATGTACTGGTTTTTGTGCTAGCATCGCCCCCGTTTGTCGGAGAGTCTTAAACTTACAAATTCGCGTTGCCTGTTATCAGACATGTAACCATGTAACTGATATTTTTTATATACATTCACGACCATAGGCACCGGAAGCGCGGGGGAGGGGGTGGGCAGAGGGGGCATTTTCCCCACCAATTATTCAAAAAGGGGGACCCCGGATCCCGGATCCCCTTGGAAGAAAAAAATTACATTGATTTGCATTACAACCACGACAAGGATGCCTTGTCAGTGATAATAATAATGCAAACCTTCAGTATTTAAAATTTAACAAATCGCACTCTGTCACCACTGTCCCTACTATATTGATAGACGCAATGTTTCTTAACATTTAGAAACCCTGTCTATTGTATATTTTCCCTCCACCCCCCCCCCCCCCCACAAGACAATAAAACTTGCAGTATTGTGATCACCTTTCTAGCGCTCCAAATGGCGAGGTATCACCATCACAATGATCGCTCCGCTCCCTTACATGCAGATATATAGGAGCAAGGTATCTCAAGTATTAATACTGTCTACCACCAGTGGCGACAAAAGCGAAGTGGCAGATTTTTTCCTACTATTAAAGGAGGGGGCGGATAGGGGTATAACGAATAATTTTTAGTGATGCGAAATGCAAGGTTTCAACAAGCAATAATCTTAATTTTCCTGTTTGCAATAACCTGTTCTGTCCCCTCAGAGGGGCCCCTCGCAAGACAAGAAATATTATTAAAAGTTAATGTAAGAACAAAAATTTACTTTGCCAACGTTTGCTCTAATATAAAATTCCTTTACATTCTCTTTTTTCGCTCAGTCGCTATACTCCCTCTCACATTAATGGCAACATTGATTATTTGACTTTACAATATCTCTTCTATATTACAAGGCCCCGAAGCGCATGGGTGTGGCAGGTGCTTTTCTGTGCTTAAAAGAAAGGAAAATGTCGTTATTATTCTCCTCCTTAAAAAGATGTTATATGACATCCATCATTTTGCAGTTTACTAATGGAAACATTTTTTGTGCCCTAAAATACGTAGTTTCAACATTGAATAATCCGAATCTAAATCGATACTTACGATCTCTCACATTTCAATAAATGCAGTGTTTATTAACACGTATGTGTGGGGCAGGGGCTTTCCTAGTTTTGTTCCCACCCTATCGCAAGATTGTTATCTACTTTATATAGCTATATATATTTATATATATAACTATATTTGATGTTATGTAAGTCACAATTCTAAGTAAGTTGTGACCTGCCTGTGTGTGTAAAGTTTCTCTTGAATGCAAATATCAATACATGTATTATGAAAGCAACTTTTTCGCTCGGTCGCACCTCCTCGCCAAGTAGTCATACGAAGAAAAAATAGTCATAATACTGCTGAAATTCTGTTCTATTAAAGCTGTTCCGTCTTATAAGAAGAGAAAAACATGTTTAATGATTCTCTAATATGCTTTAAAACATTCTCTTGGTGGCTGAGTTCCAATATTCTCCTAAGGATATTTAGCATGAATAGCCCCATAGGCGTACGAGGCGTGGCTGCAGCGCCCCCGCATTTTTATAATAAAATAATTTTGCAAGGTGCCCGAATATCCTCATATTTTGGTAGCGAGTTGCCTTAATATCCTCATATTCAGGCAGCGAGGTGCCGGTATAGCAAAATGTTTTCAAAGTTTTATACACAAAAGCGTGTGAGGTGGGGCCCCTCAAAGTGTCCCCCCCCAAAAAAAAAAAAAAAAAAAAAAAAAAAAAAATCTGGCGTGCCTGTTCACGACTATTTCAAACATAAATGTCACGGTAACGACATAACCTGCAATTGTCTATATTCTACGTACGAAGAGTGAATTAACAGTTCATGTGACAGTCAAACGCACACTTTTGAACCAGTGTATAAAAAAGAAGGAAATTGTTAGTCGTTTTACGTGACATTTTACTCATAATTCTATTTGCTCATGTCTTTGACTGTAGGGATAATGATCATTAGACATAATGGCATAGACCCCCTGTTCTTAATTAGTGTCGCCCATGGGCCACTTGCGGCCCGCGAGACGATTTCATGCGGCCCGCCAAAATATCTAATTTGAAAGAAAAAAAATCCTTAAGTTTTAAGTAATATCCTAACTATTGGTATGATTACAAGTGTCAGTTTTTTTTTCTCACTCGCTTCGCTTGCTCGCAATTAGCATATCATAATTATCTGTTCCTGGCCCTGACCTACCAAGGAGTTATCATAGCATGTCCTATCACGCATAATTTGAAAAATAGCCAAACCAAAGAGTTATCATCAAACAAAGAAAAATAAGGATAATACTATTATTATTTATGTTACCGGGTTGTGTATTCTGAAAATTCTTCGTTAGTCCTTAGATAGGCCATTCGGGTGTATGCGGAGGCGTATGAGACCTGGGATGGGGGTTGCAGCCCCCTCCCGAGAATATCAAAATTACCTGGTATTCGGGCACCCACCTCCTCATTTACGGGCAGTGGAATGATCTCGTTGTACTTTTTATATCTTTTCTGAATTAGCACATTTTTTGATGACGAAATTAAATTTCACGGTTCTAATGTGTCAACTTCTTTGGCTTGCCTGCTTTGCTCGCTGAACTGAATTGAAAAACCAGAAAATTAATACACAATGTTTTCGGGCAAGATACGCCAGTCCCATACATTTTTTGTACTTGTAATGTGTAATACTCAGTGGCCCACGACGTAATTTCGAGAATATTTCTGGCCATGCACCTGACAAAATAATTAAGAACCCAGGTCATACACAAATGATTCTTCGGCATATAATTATTTGAATTTCTTTCTCCAGCTCTCTTTTTGTGTTAATTTAGTGTACAAAAAATGGGAGGTAGATGACCATGACTATGAATTCCAAAGGACATCTATCTTTAAAAAGAAATTGAGGTCTATATGAGGTCATTAAATGATACCGTGCTTCACTTCGTTTGTTTTTTGTTTTGTTTTGTATTGGTTTGTTATTTTTGCTACCTTGTTTCCCATTTCACTTTTACACTTTTCATGTTAATTTCGTTTCTATAAGATAACACCGTCACGAGAAAGTTCGTAGATTTCACTGTCGATAAAATTTGATTTCGAAAGAGTTAAGATAAGATTTTTTTAGAGGTACAAAAATATCACATGGTTACTTTTCGGAGAGGTCAAGGATAAATTGGCGTTTATATGCAACAGGGTTATAAGGAATGAAATAAAGTGAATTAGTTCAGTTTCAGTTCAGTTTTTATTTTTTTCATTTCCAACGAAAGAGAAATATACATTTCATATAAATATCATTAAATCAACAAAGTAGGATACACGCAATACAAAACATCAATGTTTGGTTGGAAATGGAGAGGTCCACTGTGAAGCTAAGCTATTCTGTACCCCTCAGGTGAAAGTATTCAATAATAGTAATTTACATAACAAAAAAAAATAGACGATATGGGAGGAAGGAAAAGGATGGAACCTACGAATATGCCTTAGGGAGAAATATAAATGGTAGACGTACAGTGTGACCATTTTGATAAGGAGATGAAGAATAAATATATAAATTACAGTTCCTCGAATACCAAACAATTTGATTTGGATAGTAAACTATTGTGACAACTTTTGAATATAAATATACATATATTTATTCGGTATAGATGTGGCAGGTACATAATTGCACCGACAGGAAAGTTTGTTCGAATGCCTCGATTATTTTGTTGGTTATATTTAGGTGTCTTTCATGAAGCTAATGGGTATTTTAACAAGAAATTAATGGTTTCCAGAAATTTATGGATTCTGTCGTTAAGAACACGTTCTCAAATTCAACATAATACAAAGAGAACTTAAAAACTCATTAATTGCCCTTACTATTAGAAAAGATATTCCACCCAGTAGAGAATATAGATATGAGACTTTTCAAAGAAAATACTGTAGTATCAACGGATTATATTCTCAACCTACCGGTCACAGCTGAGATCACTGCTACTATGATAAACAAAATTGTGAGCTTCATCTTCTTTGAGGGCACCCCTTCAAACTGATGGTTCCAATTCGTAACGATCTTCTTATTAAGATTTGAATAAAACGCAGAATGTTCTTCTTCAGGATTGACTACGAACACCAACAAACTTCAGTTAAATAGTCTCCTATCCAGTTCGATAAGAAAACCAGGTCCGTCAAAGAAACCAATGAACTTTTGGTTTGTTTGCCGATTTTGGATTTCATCCAGAAATGCAATACCATTACCCAGTGGCGTATCTACGAGGGTAGAGGGGGAACGTGCCCCGGGAAGCACTTGAAGGGGCGCAAAAAGTGCAAAAGAGAGAAAAAAGTGGAGTAATATAAGAAAATGTATGGTATTTGAGGATTATTTTATGCCCCAGTCAAGGACGCCTAAAAAATGGTGTTTTATAGGGTTTGAAATGCGAAAATTTTCTAAAGGAGGCGTCCTTCCTCGTCTGATGAAATAATAATTCATTTACCGGGAGTTTATTAATATGAATTTTAAAATTGTTAAAATGACATAGATGATGTAACTACCTTTTCAATACAGTTTCAGAGTTTAGCACCTTTATGTTTACCGTTATTACTGTTTTTATTATATATAGCATTGTAAAGAATTGAAGTATTCTCGTAATGCGCTATTATTATCGTTATCATTTATTATTATTACTATCATTATTATTAATATTATTATTATCTTCCTCATTATTACTATAAATTACTGTACGAAACTATAAATTAATACTCTCATAATTTTTTTTTCACCGGCTCGCCTCTATGCTATCTATGACTTCATTAAATAAAGATAATTTCTAAATTGTGAAAAGGTAGATTACAGGAACATCCTACGTCTTACCTCCTCCCTCATTCTGATGCAAATTACAGGGACTAGAAATTGATTTTGTTATCTGGATCACCATTGGCTCGGATGGCACCTATAGAGCAATAAAGGTTTCATGTTAATCATCTGCAAACCTTTTGTTGCAATCTTCAAGTTCATTGGTACTTTTATAGGAGTATCCTTCACAGGGCCTATATATAAATTAGAGCTGAACTATTGAAGAGAGACTAAAGCTTTAAAGCTCAAGGCCAGTCCTAAGGCTAGTTGATTGGATTGACAGTAGAAAAAAAGAAAAGCTGAAGAATTTGGGGGAAAATTGGACACATGTAAAATGTATCAATCTGTAGTAAAGATGACCGATTGCTGGGAGCGCTGTGGTACATATTGATGAAGGCTCTTGATTTTCATACAAAAGGTCCAAGGATCGATCCTAGTGCGATGCCTACATCCCATGACAGGATGTTTTACCACGTGTGTCCCTCTCTACCCAGGTGTAAATGGGTACCTGGCAATTACTGTGGTAATTATAATTGCATAGCCCCCAGGATGAACAGTATTGATGCTGCTGAGGCTTCCCTGGGTAAATAAGATCCTTAATGATGATAATGAGTGTCATTATCATTACTATCATTGTTATTAATATTATTGTAATATTATTATAGTTATTAGTACTATTACTATATTATCATTTTATTCATTATTCTATTATTATTATTAGAGCCGAGTAAGCAAAACGGACAATTACACTTTGATACTACATTATGCCACTGTATAGTCTACAGTTTCTTTTTATAATTTAAAAAGCAGATATTTGGGATGACATGTCTATAAATATTTGTTTGGTATGCAAATTTGCTCAAAATATTTCCTTTTCTTCTTTGTTTCATATTACATAGGGCTACAAAAACTAAATTTAAAAAAAAAATGGCATGTAGTTAAGCAATGGCAACATTGTGTTTTCACAGAGTTGCTAATTTGTCTTTAGCGATCAGCCATTTTAATTGATTACAAATATTCCTAACTTTCTTTACAACTTGTCTTATTCTACTCAACACTGTTTTTCTTTGTCTTATTTAATTCAACACTTTTTGTTATCGGTTTCTTTATATTTTCTTTAATCAGAGAAATCTGTTTGTGTGATGGATTCCCCCTTCAAAGTTTGGGAAGAATTTCTTTTATATTTTTCTTTTTCTGATATGTAATTCCAACTCACACCTGATCCAGGTCCGCCATTTAGGGCTATGACCTGTTTTCCCCAATGATGGCCATGTTCATCAAACATTATTATTGTTATTGTTTCATGTTCTGATGTTTTGAAGGAATTATGCATCGCTGATAGAGACGATGTCCACATGCAAGTACTTGAGAGGTTCATTAACTTCATTGTGGCGTGTGTGAGCGCAGCCAGGTGTCGACTGAATTTTACCACCTGCATCCGCCAGTGAATATCACGAGGGGGTGTGTGAGATGGGAAGTGGGGTAAGATGGGACCAGTACTCGACGCACTTTTGTGATTCACGTGGGAGCACTGTCTTTATATTTCTTTCTTCTCCTTCTTTTTCTTCTTCTTCTTCTTCCTCTTCTTCTGCTTTTTCTTCATTTTCTCTTTTTCTTTTCTTCATTTTCTTTTTTCTTTCTTTCTTCTCTTTCGTCTTTTTTCGTTTATTTAATCCACATTCTGAGCTTCGCTCTCCTTGTACATTTTATAAATCTGATACTTCTAATCCGTTTATTGCATCCCAATCAGAATTAATTACTCTATACGGGAGCCTAATCATTTACAAGCAATGCTTTTTATTTAGGCTCCCCACATTTTACATTTTTTCTTACTTCAGTCGTTTATATATCTCTCAAACGTTCTACCTAATTTACTGTACATTGTACTTGATCTGAGTTCTTTACCCCTATGTTTTAAAATTCACAATTATGCTTGTAAAATCACTTCTGAAAAATTGTTTTGATGCAAATGTGGAATGTGGAGCAAATAAACTTCACACTTCAAAATGTGGTGTATTGGTGAAGGCTCTTGACTCAAATTGGTCCCGGGTTCGATGCTTATTCGGTGCTCACATCCTTGTACAAGGTGTTTCGCCCACATTATTTTTGTCCTTCACGACGCAGGTGTATTTAGATGGTTACTTGGCAAAGCGAATGCTTTGGTAAATATAACTACAGGAAAGGCATTATTGATACTGTAACTGATGTGGCTACCCTTTGGTGAATGAGACCAAATCAATTTTCACTGATTATGTAACATGGACTAAATACAGCCTCAACATTGCAGAGATTTTAACCCGTTTCGTCAATTGCAATTCAAATTCGACGGTCCTGGCAGCTGAGCATTCATTGGCATTCATTTTCGTCACGTTTAATAAAACAAATGGTTAAATACCTGGTTTACCCTCCAAATAAATGCCCATATAACACTTGACGGATTTGAATGACACAGATTAAAAATGAATTTGTTTTAAAAATGATGAAATTAAACCCAGCATTCCTAACTCGCATAGCGGCAGAGACGAATTTCGTTGATAACTGAGGAATTTGAACGCTTAATTTTCAAATTTGATTGCCAAAAAACGAATATGAATGACAATTTGACGAAATTCAATTTAGGAATCGAATGCAGTAAGCTTCTACGGACGAAATTGAAGTGAAAATTTATGAAATCGAAATGAAGAGGTGACAAAATGGGCAGGAAAACCTATATTTTGAAAAATAAAAAACAAATGGCCTGATATCCTCTAAATTGTATTAGCTCGAGATATTCATCACTTTTGACTACAATTATGTCAGTAACTTGAAACTCCTCAATGCTTATATTATATTTTTCAATAAGACCCACGAATATCACAGCAAAATGATATAAAGTAAATAAAAACTTGTGCTAAACTGTACCATCTTTGGTATCATAGTATCATAGAGATTGCAAGTATATGCATTTTTTAATAATTTTCCCGCAGCTTGCAGTTCTAAATGTTTGAACTTCCGGTTCAATTATTCTTTTACAAATAAATCTGTTACAGACAAAAGGCATGAGCAGATCCAAGGAGGTGGCACTTGAGTTGGCCACCAATCAGTTCATCGAGTGTTCGCAGTGACCACATGGGCTGGGGCGTCACGCGACCATTTAGAATGGGGGTGGGGTGGGAGGGGGTGGTTTCGGAACGGTTTTGTCTCACAAACAATGTTGAAATAAAAAGAATGTACTACATATTCAAAAATTTAAAGTTGTGTCTAGAGAAAATATATAACTTTATTTAAAACTAACATAATATTCTTTGAAAAGCATAAAATAAAGATTAACAAGTATTATGATATGTCGTTAGTTATGTACTGTGAAACATTAATAACATATCTTCAACGACAATAAACTTAGCAGATAAATCAGTTAGAAGCAGGAAGTTGTCCGTTGTTATCTACTAAAATTATCTACTAAGATCATCTACTAAAATCTTTCATTCTGCTATCGACAGGTCAGAATGCAAAATCTCCATATCTTATCTTACTTTTCGAGAACTCGGGATGTTTACTTCAGTTATGACATTTTCGTTCATATCCAGGACGGAACGACCTGAGATATTGATGCCATTTTCAGCCTGGGTTTAACATTTAATACAACTGGACAAACCTTAGCTACCTTGCACAGACTCCACTACATTTGCAGCTTGTAAGATTCTACCAATGTTACTAAACACACAAATTAAAAAAAAAAATAGACCACGGACGACATCAATTTCATTAACATCATTTACTTTGCCATGATATTGAAAGACAATACCGTGTAAAGTTCCTTTGGGTATACAAGAAATCTATTTCTAAACGGTCTACATTATTTCTTGTTTCAGTGACTTTTGTTTTCAGAACCTCAGTTATTGAAAAGATGTTTAGTACTACAGAATCGGAAAATGGCGCTGAAGAGAGACATACTGAAGCTGTTCGTCTTGCACTCATCGGAGTATACCGCAAGAATGAACAGAAAGCCGAAATCAAACAATATACCGGAAACTAAAGGAACAAAGCGCCCGAAATGTTAAACAAATTTTGTTTAATATTTGTTTAGTTTCTGGTATATTGTTTTCGGCTTTCTGTCCATTCTTGCGGTATACTCCGATTGAGTGCAAGACGAAAAGCTTCTGTATATCTCTTCAACGCCATTTTCAGAACCTCAGTAAACTTTCATATTTTGTTTAAGAAATCTAGATTAAATTATATTTATAGACAATATTTAATGAAACATAACATTTGGTTTGATCACCAGATATAAATCTCATTTCCGTAATGATTTGAAATGTTACACTTCACATACTGAATCAAACATTACATAACAAAAACATACTGTATAATAAATCATACAAAATCAACATCAATTACTCTCCAGCTATTATTTATAATGATATAATAATTGTATAAGAAGTACGGCTACGGGGTTTTTCTAACATAAAACGCATCCCCTAAAGACGCTTTCAAACCTCACCTCGAGACATATCCATACAAAATGTAGCCCCACTCCCCTCCCCATATTTTGCTTCGTTCTCACCGTTAGATACGTCTACATTCTCCATTTTACATGTAAATACAATGTATATAAAATATAGCGAATTTAATCAGACGTACGATCGGTTCTAAACTAGGATTAATATAATACCTGTGTAACTTGCTCTCTCTCTCTCTGTCTCTCTCTGTATTTCCTTCAAACCAATTAAGATGCAATTAAAATGCGTTTAGTACCAAAGCCAAGCTTGTTTCTTCTTTTACTTCTTTGAACTTGCCCCCTCCAAGTTTGGGTGTGTATTCCGTTCTTTGCCTATGTACAACTAATATAATGCTTTTTTTTAGGACCACTAATACTTGGCACAAAAACTCGATTTCCCTTTTTTTAAATTTAACATTTGTTATTCAGAAGTCTGTTCATAAGCCACTCAGCGTAATGATGACAGTTATTGAAGAGAAACCGGTATGTGTAGTAATTCATATACCATCTACCCAAACGATCCGCTTGCGCCTTTGTACAACGACTCCATCCTACATAATATTTCCACACTGGGCACCCTGATCCTACTTTTCTTCCTATTCCTCCATCCTGGTACCACCAAGTAGCATCTCCCCATTCGTAGTACTTGTCTCGGAATCTCACAAAGGAATGTCTCGTTCTCCACTTGTTGAGGTAAACATCACGCTTTCTCCTATTGAACAGTCCTTCACCACGTATCATATTGGATGGGACACCACAGCTAGCTCTATCAAACCTGATTTGGTAGTGATAGACTCTCGCATAGTCAGCTAAAATGCATAAAGAATTAAAAACAAAAAACGTTTCAAATACTATTTTTAATAAAGTATAAACAATCTTGGAAGAAGACATGGCGAAAAATATTAGAATATTTGGATATCAAGAACTACTGTCTGAGAGAAGAAGGCAGATTTGGAAAAAGTCGGAAGTAGTCCATGGGCCAGTAACCGGAAAGGTCCCCCCCCCCCCCTTAGGCACAATTTTAAATGATGTTTTTCTGTTAGCTAGGACCCTCAGCTATCAGAATCTGCTTGTTTGCCCTAAAGTTGGTGGTGGGTGTGGCCACCAGGGCTACACTGTAAAAAATAACTGTAAAACTACAGGGTTTTTGGCCCTTGAAATTGCAACTTATTGCCGTTATTTCAATTTTACAGTCTTTTTCCTGTAAAACAGCAGCAAGTTTGTTGGTTTACCGGAAATCAGCATATATTTACAATCGCCCGACATAAAACACTGTTAAAAAACATTTTCTAATATTTTAAGAAGTTACCCTGTTAAATTACAAATCGTTTCCATGTTTCCGTTTAAACTACAGGCTTCCTGGCCCTTGAAATTACAAGTTATTGCCGTCATTTCAATTTTACAGGCTTTTTCCTGTAAAACAACAGCAAGTTTGTTGGTTTACCGGAAATCAGCATTTATTTTCAATCGCCCGATAAAAAACACCGTTAAAAAAACATTTTCTCATATTTTAACAAGTTACCCTGTTAAATTACCAAATATGTGGGAAAACACTTCTATGAATATTCATGAATTTTTAGTAAGCATATGGTGTGGGGTTGCCCGATTTAGTAACTGTCACAAAAGTAATAAAAAACTATAAGGTGCATATAAACGATTGCATTAAATTGATTTAACTAGATAGGATATGTTTAGGATAGGATAGATTAAGGTAGAGAATAGGATAACATAAAGCATGGCTATACACTAATAACTGTAAAACTACAGACTTTCTGGCTTTCCTTGAGACTGACTACAAATTATTTGAAATTTACAGTCTCTTTCCTGTAAAAAAACGAAATATTTTTTACAGACGTTTCTTTACATTATTCTGTAATTTTACGCGATGTTGTAAAATAACGTGCATTCCTGGCGTCCCGACTGCCAGGAAATTTCCCGTAAAAAAACGGAATTATTTTTTACAGTGTATAAATGGATGCCATTAGGAATCAGAAGTTAGAGAGCATCCTTTGGATAGAGGTACGAAACATTTTCAGCAGAATTCCTCTTGCAGCAACACCCGCTACTTTGGATGAGGTTGATGATTACCAGTCAATCAGAGTTATCATGAAGAACAGATACAAGAAGGCATTGACAGACTTCATAACTACAATCCAAACTATACTAAGTAAACTTGAATTCCCTCTAGGGTGAAGTGAGGATTCTCTTCTAACATAGTGGTGGATGTATAGATGACACGTATATCTCCATCCTGAGTTCTGACTTTATTCTGCCAAACCAAACCGGGGGAGGGTTGGATAATCTCCTCACCTTGACATTCTCAGCCTGTGATTCAAGCCACATAAGAGTGCCTCACCAAATTTGTGGCATAGTAAGAGTTGAAGAGTCCCTGAATCAGGTAATGTAGCAAATTTAAGAAAATGAAAAATTGCTCTATATTCTAAGCAAGATGTAGGCCCTTGCCTATGTGGGACTGTGTTCAATATTCTCTGTTGCAGCAGTCAAAACAGACAACAAAACTGCTCTAAGCAAGATTTAATTTTCTTAAATTTGCTAGATTACCTTATTTTATCTTGATTTTAGTGAAATAATTTTAATTGTCATGACAAAAAGTACGCTTATGGCGCATCATTGGTTAATGACTGCGCAAAAGTGGCTGTGTACGCGAAATTCATCTGCGCAAACACCAATGAAATTTTGCAATTTAAAATTTGTTATGACAATTAAAATCTTTTCACTAAAATCAAGATAAAATAAATCTCAGAATACCGCCCCTGATTCAAAGACTCTTCAACCCTTACTCAGATACTGGGCCACAAATTTGGGGATTCAGAACTGAAAGTGAAATTTTAAATAATTATTTTCCTCTCGTGTATGAATGATCTAGACTGGGAAAAGGCACGCTGATACACACAAAAGCTATTGAAGCCTATTCACCCGTAAAAGCTAGTCTGCAGTACAAGGTTATCTTCAGATAAGCTTGTACATCTTAAAGTGGGTATGGTTATTTAACCTCGCCTATTTGCGAGTGGTCATAGACATAGTGGTTTTTTAAAATAACCATAGAGTTCAGTGGTTTTTCCCAGGAGTTTATATGAACTATTGCCGAACTATTTTTAAATGAATAACACATTAAAAATGTATTTTCCTTATATTAATTGTGTGTGAACTTGTAATTTAAGGAATAAGGTCTTGGACACCTTTATGTTAATGAAAAGAGGGTATAAATGTCTTGTCCTTGAAATATGCACACAGAGAAATTTTTACAAAAATTCTGTAAAAAATTATGTTAAATAGGAACTCCATAACTTTTTTGTAAAATTTACTTAACAAAATGTTTTACAAAAATTATGTTAAAAATTATGTTAAATAGGAACTCCATAACTTTTTTGTAAAATTTACTTAACAAAGTATTCGACGATAATACACAGTCTAGTGCAAGCTCTTAAATACCCCTTATAATTTTTTTATGCATTTGGTGACAGTTATTAAAATCGGGCCACCCCAAACCATACGCTACTGAAAATTCATGAATATTTATATAAGTGTTTTCCCCAATATTGAGGGAAAAATACGAAAATGCATTTTTTACAAAACCGTTTGCAAAACATTTCACTTAATGGCGACAAATTACATTGTGCATGTTAAATAAACTTAACGAAAAGGGCAATATTGCAAAATCTTTATGAAGAAATATCTTACAGCGTTATTTTGCAAGATTTGTTCAGTCAGTTTTACATAACTGTGTATCAAAATCATGTTAATGTCAACTGACATTCGTAAAATGTATTTTATACACAATAGTTTACAAAACATTTCACTTAATGATGACTTTGAACATCTGCATGATAAAATTCCCTTTAAAAAATACTTGTACTTAACACATTTTACATAATAGGCATTTCTTTTGCAAAATGAACTTTACTTAAATAGTGCTAAGTAAATGTTACATAAAATTTTACATTTTCCATGACACATTATATGCGAAATGTAATTCATTACAAATATTTGGTAAAATACTACATAAAAACATTCATTTGAGATAATTTTACATATATTAAGTAAAAATTTTACAAAAGGAAGTTTACATAATGAAATATTAAGTAAATATTTCTCTGTGTGTGGTAAAATATGGGTAAGTTTCCGAAAGTGTCCTTACAATCTTAAAAATAGGGGTATTTCAAAGTACCATTTTGTCCTTGTTTTGACGTAGAAAAGGGGTTAAATCTCACAAAATGTCCTTGAAATTGACTGCAAAAGGGGGTTATTTGCATTTGTGGTAACGGTCATACGCGTCCCCCTCTGCAGGGGGAGTGGCTCCACCGGGGTTGCAGCACGACTTAAAGCTGTAAAAAAATAGTCAAACCCACTGGTGTTCACTAATTTCACAACATTATGGACTTAGCCACTAAACTCTGCTAAAAATATACCCCATCCTTTATCCAACTATGCTTAAGGCAAGATAGTATTAGAGGAACCATCTCACAAACTATTGGCCATATCTCCTCTAATCCAAGAGAACTGCAGCTTACCTGTAAGGGCAACCAATATGTAAACTTATAGGTCTTATGGTCCCCAACACATCAAGTCCATAGCTAATATATATGTACACCAATCATGCAAGTCATGAGAATGCTGAGTTGAAAGCACACCAAAAATTGCACTCAAAAGAGCTGCTTGAAATAGATGCCTACTAAATATTTTCACGTTGTTGAATTACACATTATGTTATTTCTCATTAACATGGTAACAGCCCGAGTGGTCGCCCGACATCCAACTTTGTGGCAGTCAGGGAAGATATGATATCCAGGGTCCTAGCTAACGTACAGGGGAAAACACATCATTTCAGGTTGTGGAGACCATTACTTTATAAAGTGCATTGAACAGTTACACATTTTTTTATTAATTCACCATAACGTTCTATAGCAACAACCATGTTTTGACACGACGGTGACTTCCAATGACTCAGATTTTGCAATCAACCGGGCACCCCAAAATACATATAGTTAGATGGTTACAATTTGTTTTTGTGATATTGAATTACAGATATATGTTATTTTCTAAAATTCCATTCCTTGGTGTGTTACCATGGTAAATACTCTAGTGGTCACGCTGAGTGGTTAGAGCTGAGGGTCCTAGCTAACAGAAAAACATGATTTAAGATTGTGCAGACACTTTTTTTCTATTTTGTATTGATAAATCATAGATATTTTCCACAAATATCAGCATTTTGTGGGACCGTTTCCATAGCAACGGCCTTTTTTACACGCCCATGACTTCAAATGACTCAGATTGTGGTTGGAATCAGTGGGGCAGTTTCAAATACATATATTAGAGGCCTTAATATATTTTATGCTGTTAAATGACAAATATACGGTATTTGTTACCATGCTAACGGCCCTAGCGGCCACGCCCACCATGAACTCTATGGAAACAGGCAGATTATGATAGCTGAGGGTCCTAGCTAATAGAAAAATATAATCTAAGATTGTGTAGACACCTCTCTGTCTATTTTATACTGATAAGTTTAGATATTTTTTTAAAATATGCACTATTTATGGTACCGTTTCCATAGTAACGGCCATTTTTTACATGACCGTGACTTCAAATGACCTACATTTTGATTTCCATCAATCAGGATATTCAAAATACATATATTTAGATGCTTACCAGTCATTTTTCAAATTTCTGAATTAGAAATGCGTTGCCATGGTAACGGCCCTGGTGGCCACACCCACCACTAACTCTATGGCAAACAGGCAGATTCCGATAGCCGAATAGCCTAGCTACCAGGAAAACATCACTAAAAATTGTGCCTAAGGCGGGGAGGGGGTCTACGTTGGCCCATAAACTAAAAATGGGGGATCGGCGGATTTCTTTTATATTTTGAAGTTGTAGTATTTACAGGGTATATCCTACGGAAATGATGTTAAAATTGTTTATAATTCCATTCATAGTTATCCCTGTCCGCTAGCCCCTTTTGGTACCTATCAAGGACATGAATTTTGAAATTTAGTGCATTTTTCATTCGGAGTTAAAATGCAATTAGGATTACCATTCAAACGAAACTTACAGAATTTACCTTTCTATCCTTCTTCTTACAATTTCTATAGACAATATTTAAAATAGAGTGTTGGATCATTCCATTATTACTTTAGGGGTGATGCCAATTTTCCCGTTTTTAAGAAAATTGAAAAATGCCCATTTTGGGTGATTTTTTCAAGTGGTTTATCTTAAATGGCCCAACTTGTTTAAAGTTGATTTTTCCATTGGATGTGGGCCAATCCATTCCAGGTTTCAAATTCCTGGAGTGTCTTTTACTTTTTTGTCACCACCCACTTTAATAAAATAGGTCATTTCCGCGAAAAGCTGAAAAGTGTCGTTTTCTTGTAAATTTATGAATATTAAAAGTGATGGAACTATTGCCCAAAAAAGTAAAAAAATTGTCATCGGAAAGATTATTAAATATTACGCCTTCACATTTTGCTCAACGTTGTACATGTAAACGTACCTAGAGTACTCAATGGACGAACCCAAGGGAAATATGGTCCCATGTATTTATAACAGAGAAGGTAATTTGGAAGGAATTATGAAAAAGATAAGAAATAATGTGTATCAGTCCCTTTCAATATTTTGGGTAATGGACTAAGCTGGAAACATTTGAATAAATTAGGAGGTCAAAATATTAGGAATATTAAGATAGGAATACACAATTCTTCTTCATTTTCTCATATGATTAGTTTCTGGAATTACTTAATTATTCCTTTTTTTTATTTGTTGTTATTGATGTAAGAGCGCTATAGAAATGCAATTATTGTATTTTTTGTATTATATAGATGTAAAGGATCCAAACGCATAGCCAGGATTTCATTTTAGGGGGCGGTTGTGAGCACGCAAAGAGAGCGAAATTGGTGATGAGCACGCAAAGCATGCTACTAAGGGGTGGGTGGAGGGACGGGGGAAGTGCGAAGCGCGAAAGCTCTGACGTTTTAGAAAATTTAAGAGAAGATTAACGGCTCGTAGCAAACAATTTTTTTTAGTCGGAAAGTTATAGTTCGACGCCCTGAATGATTTTCAGTTATTTGGACGCAATACTGCACTGTATGCGATAGGGGTTGGTGCAGGGAGGGGGGGGGGGGATGTAGAGAATTTTCCCCCTTCCCGCGCAAAGCGCGAAAGCTCTGACGCTTTAGCAAATTTGAGAGAAAGATAACGGCTCGTAGCAAACAAATTTTTTTAGGCGGAAAGTTATGGATCGGCTCCCGGACTCCTTTTTAATTATTTGGACCCAACATTTCAGTGTATGTAACAAGGGTGGGTGCAGGGAGAGGAGAGTTATTTCCCCCTTCCCGCGCGTAGCGCGAAAACTTTGACGTTTAGCAAATTTTGAGAGAAAGATAACGGCTTGTAGCGCTTCTTTAGGCCTTTTTCTCTGACATCCCCCGCTTTTTTTTTTTAGTGGCTGAATAGGGGGGCCATGGCCCCCCTGTACCCCCGCTGTCTACGCCAGTGATACGGATATATATATATATACAGTGCGTCCCAGAAAAAATGTTAACAGTTGGAAAATGTCTACCCATATAAATGTTTCAGTATATTATAGGGAAATTGTCATACTGTTTTGATAGCCTATGGTCTCTTCTATCAAATGGCACCAAAATGTCAAGCAATATTCTATGTTTGAGTGAGAAAAAGCCATTTTTTTTGTAAGAGTGCAAAATCCAGACTTTAACAAGAATTAATCTTGACTCTGGCTGGTATATGCCAAGCTCAGAGTCATGAAAAGGCTTAGAAAGTTCCATATTCTGATCAATAAAAGGCAATTTATGAAATAGCAGGCTTTGTTCTCTGTATGTCCTTACATATCTGATCAACATCTTTTGCTTGAGTGAGCAAATAACTACTTTGTTGAGTGTTTCAAAATGTTACTTTTGGCGAGTCTTTTAATTTAACCTGGTTTGCTCACTCAACCTCAAAGTTTTGATGGGATATGTCAGGGCATACACTGAACAAAGTCTGTATTTTCATAAGCTGTCTTTTAATAATCAGAATATGACATTTCTAAGCCTTTTCATGACTCTCAACTTTGCTAATATCAGCCAGAAAATAAAACAGTTTTCAACTGTGGATTTTTGCACCCTTTCACATAAATGGCTTTTGCTCACTCAAGCGTAAGATATTGTGAAATATTTTAGTGTCATATGAGGAGACCCTAGAGGAGACCCTAAGGATTCCACAGGTATGAAAATTTTGAAATATTTAAATGGGGAGACTTCTTTTCTAAACGGTTCTCAACTTCATTCATACCAGCCAGGAGAAATACCAATTCTTGTCTGAATATTGTACCCTTTCATAAAAGTAGTTTTTGATCACTCTAACAGGTTGGATTTGGTGTTATTGCATAGGAAAGACCAGATCACATCAACAGGAATTAAAATTTATGGAAAATATTCTGAAATATTGATTTGGGGAGACTTTTTCCAACTGTTCACTTTTTGAGGGGACGCACTGTATATATATATATATATGGACATGTCCAATCTATTTTGTCACATACGTTACAGACATCTTCAAAGTATTAATTAGTCCATCAGACAGAGCAGTCAAGTAAAATAAACCATCAAATCTTGTTTGTTTGTTTTTTCGTTTAGTATAGCTGATGATTCTGTGTAGTTGACAGCCCTACCAGAGATTGGATCAGACGAAATAGCAAGGAAAATGACACTTCTGATGTTCGTTCTTGTTGCATTTTCTTTATTCTTGGCAGCGTGTGGGACAGCAAATAACCACATAGGCCTACCTTGAACCTGCCCATATATGTTCTCATGAGAATTTTTGTTAATTTGTAAATTTTTGTTACTTCGTAAATTAAAAGTTCTAAATCTACGGTACCTACCGCTCACTGCAGTGATAACCGCTACTATGAAGAACAGAATGACAAACTTCATCTTCTCTGAGTCAGCTTAGATCACTCCTTAAAGTTGATGCTTCCAGTTCGTAGAAATCTTCTTTCAAATTGACCAATAGACAGGAGGTCTTCTCCAGAAGTGACGCCAAATACCCAAGAACCTTCATTTAAATAGCCTCCTATTCAGCTGTTTCGGCCTCCTATTCAGCTGTTTCGGCCACGAGAACAGAAAAGTTCACTTGACATTTTTTTAGTGTCCTCGATCAATATTTTTTGAAGGAAGTTGAAGCCTAGTAAAATTGATCAAGATCTATCAGGGTAATTTTGTTCTTTATTTTTTCCCCTCTTTTTGCAATCATCATGGGTCCTTTTGTTGGAAGATCCTTTACAAGGGTGTCGATCCGTTTTCATGATGGGGGGGGGGGGTGACCCCTCCCCACGCCAGGGACTTTTTTAAAAATCTGTCTATAAAACTTGCATTTTAGAGCATCACAAAATGGTTTTCTGTGTGATTAAATTTTGTCTAAAGTCACGACAAATAAAACAAATTATTAATAATCATAACATAAGATACATGTATGTGTGTTATCCATTATTTGTAGTGATTCAGGAAAAAAGAAGGCAAATAAAACAGTATGTTGTTCAATGCTCGAAGAAGAAGTTTTATTATACAAGGAACAAACGTGATAATTCCAGAGGTGAGGTTTCAAAACAAATCTTCGGCTTTGAATTATGATAATGCCCCTCAAGTTCTCAAGACAAATTAGAATTTTCTCGTCTTATGCCCCCGCTGACTAAAATTATATTTGGCAAATATCTGCCATGTTTATGATGAGATCATGAGAATTAACCGGCTTTAAAACTTTGGTTGGACAGCGCTGCGATATGAGAAACTTCTGTAACATGATATTGTCTTGACATTTGTAATTTAGGCAAGGTCGCAAATTATCTTTACTAGCAGAATGGAGAATTTAGATGGGTACAGATCCTCCCGTATCCCCCACGTCCTAATTAATATTTTGTAATATCAGTTAAGTACATGTAAGTAATAACAGGTGATATAATACCATTTTAGATAAATTGTTATCGTCGGAACCTCTGGCGTAAATATGCAAGAATTTATTTTCAACTGTGGGGGGGGGGGGGGGGATGACAATTCATGGAGAACAAAGCCATCCCCCCCCCCCCCCCCCCCCCTAATGAAAAGAAGAAATGCACGGATTTACGCAAATGGAAGGAATCCCTTAATTGAGAATAACAATGCGAGCAAACGAACAAAAAACCAAGCTAACAAAAACAACAAACGAAAGATTAAAGCATTAAAGTTTAAATCCAGTCCGAAGAAAATCTCAAGAATTTTGATGAAAATTAGACACATGGAAAAAATAATCATGAAACTTTAGTTAAGATGGCCGATTGCTGGAAGCACTGTGGTATATAGGTGTAATCTCTTGATCTTCATACAAAAGGTCCTGAGTTCGATACTCGCTTGGTGCCTACATCCTTGGACAAGGTGATTTACCCGCCTTTCTACCTCCGGCCCAGGTGTGAATGGGTATATGGCAATGCCAGAGTAATAATTGCAGGGCCCTCGGGAAGAACAGTATTGATGCTGCTGAGGCTTCCCTGACTAAATAAAGTGATTATCATTAATCCTTATTATTATTTACTATTATATACTATTATTGTTATTATTATTATCATCATCATTATTAATAGTATCATTATTATTATTATATTATCACATTTATCATTATTGTTATTATTATTGTTATTTTTATTATCATTATTATTATTAGTAGTAGTAGTAGTAGTAGTAGTAGTAGTAGTTGTTGTAATACTAGTTTATAACAATTATAACTATTATGATCATTTTTATTTGTAAAGAAAAATTGTCTTTGTTTCCGAAACTTTGATATACTGTATTATGCTGAGGTATTCACCAGTAGTCGGCATGTTATCTTTTTTAACCATCAAGATGAAGTTTATTTCGGACGCCGTTTTATTTCTACAAATATTTATTTTTGATAAAAATTTATGGAAAGTCATTTTCCCATGCATATTCCACATTAGATAAGGGGGGGGGGGGGGACTTTTAGCTTCCTTTCACAAGTTTGTCGGATCTAGTGTTCCAAGGGGAATTATTTTGTCTGTGTGTGAGAATGCATTGTTTCCCATAGACATCAATGCTACTTCTATCATTCGGGGGCTGCATTCCTTAGGGTTCCTATGAGGAGCCCTCTCGAATTTTTAAAGGTGGTCGAGTAAAATGCAAAAATCCAAAATAGCCCTCATCCAATATGATATAAACAAACTTTTCGGGTTATATAATTTCATGGGAAGCATAAATTTGTTGTCAGATGAAATTGTCGAGATCATATCACAACACTTATCATTAAAATGTATAAGGCCTGTTTATTTCCTCTATTCCGATTCTATTCCAAATTTTATTTATATTCTTAAGGATACGAAGGTTGTCACGTTGTAAGCTGTAATGTCCGCTTTTTGTCCATTATTTATAGCTGGGTCACTTAGGGTCACAATTTTCGATTATTGTGACACGGCGGACAAAAGCAGCATTTTTGGTGTGAAGCTTCCTAAGAGTATATAGAATGATTTTAGTCGAGGAGCCCTCCCGAAATATGTCCGTAAACATGGCAACAGGCAAATGTCAAAGATAACCGCCATTTGTGCTAGTCTTGGGCCACGTAGACAAAGTCCTATTTCATGACGCTCAAAAGCAGCATTTTTGGTGTGAAGCTTCCTAAGAGTATGTAGAATGATTTTAGTCGAGGAGCCCTCGCGAAATATGTCCGTAACCATGGCAACTGGCAAATATCCAAGATAACCACCACTTATGTTGGTCTTCGGCCACGTAAGACAAAATCCTATTTTGTGACGCCCAAAAGCAGCATTTTTGTTATGAAGCTTCCTTTGGGTATATAAATGATTTCAGTCGAGGAGCCCTCTCGAAATATGTCCGTAACCATGGCAACAGGCAAATATCCAAGATAACCGCCATTTTCGCTGGTCTTCGGCCACCTATTAGACAAATCCTATTTTGTGACGCCCAAAAGCAGCATTTTTGGTGTGAAGCTGCCTTAGTTAATACAAAATTGGGATCAGTCTCTTGCATAGGCATACGGGCACAATTTGCCAGGGGGGACTGATGACTGTTGCTGGAATATTAATTTTCCAGTTTTAAAGATGAGATAATATACTATAGTAAAATAATGTTTTTTCGCCATCAAAAAACATTAGATAAGATATGAAAATGAGATATTCGGGCACCCAGCTGCCCGAATATGAGGTGATGATTGCCCGTGTAGAAACTTTGAAAATCCTTAGGGATAGGGTTGCGCCCAGCTCCAGGCTACCCCGCCCCCACTGCCTCATACCCTGTGCTTTATTGGTGCTTTCTACAGCAATCACATATGCAATATGCATATATTATATTTGCAATAGTAACTTGGTATTATAATTCATACCTATCAATTATTCATTTGATTTTCAGTAGTGTGCAAACAGTTATGCATTAAATAATGATAGAGAGGGAGAGATAGATTTTGGAAAATGAATAAGCGCAGTCCTAGGATTTGATTGACATTGATTACATTAAAAAGATTATCTTTGCAAAATGACAAAAGCATTTTAAAAGGTGCGAAATGATATGAATGATGGAAATAACAAAGAGCTAGATTACTCAGAAATGAAGATATCTGGGGGGGGGGGGGTGACTTAAATATTCGTGAAAGGAGCATCATCATGCGTTCTTTTATATCTACCACACACACATCAATGACTTTTATTACTATTTGCAGAGGTTTATTACTGTACTTTCATTCACAAACTAAACAAAAATGTTTTTTATTAGGTTCATGTCATTCGGTAATTCATTGGACAGGGAAGGCCTACTAAGAGGGAAGGATTGTAATATGGTTCATATTCGATCAATCGTAAAGTGAGTATGTGATCCTTTATTACATGAAGACAAATTTATTTGTTTCAGAGAGGTATTTCGATTTCAAATATAATAAGATATGTCATGTCTAAGTTAGTCACATGGTAACTTTATGTATTTGTTATTTATTTATTATTCATTTGGCAACATACATCAAGAGGAAACAGAATATTCGTACATACAAAAGAAAATGAATGATTGAAAATACTATCTTCGCCAGCTAGGCTGCCTGGGTATAGAAAGGGCTAACTTTAATAACCATGACCCGCAGGCCTTCCTCCCCGACCAAGCTAGTGAAACCTTTAAATACCATGTACTCACAGTCTGTTTGCTCATTAGCCAATCTCTTCTATTTTACGGCGGCAAATAAAAATCAATTATTAGAAGCATCAAGACTGATCGAGAAAAAAAGGAGAGTAAAAATATATCTCATTCGTGACTATAAAAATACCTAGGAATGAGTAGAACGCTTTGCCAACGATTCGGCTGTGTTTTTCATTTGATTTCTTGGCTGAAATGCAACTCCTTTACAGTGACTGTTATCCAAGCAAAATTTTTGATCTAAGTGAGGGCGCCCTTCGCAGATATTATTTTTAAAATCATTTGATGGGCCAATAAACAGGCCCTATATTTTTTAATGATAAGTGATGTGATATGATCTCGATAATTTCACCTGACAACAAATTTATGCTTCCCATGAAATTATTTAAAGATCACATTACAAGAAAATTCCGTCAAAATAAATATTGGCTTAATACTTATTATTGTATAGATGGCATAAATTAAACAAGGTTATCCAAATTCAACGCTTGGAAACATTTCAAGTAATGATTATTATCAATTATAAAACGGTAAAATACAGCCCCCGATATAGCAGCTGAAGAGCTCCTCGAACGCTGCTGAGATGTGTGACGACACACCAGGGACCAGTCCTGTCTAAGCAGACGATGTCCCATAACATCTTACACATTTTTCAGTGCCTGTTTTTTCATCTCCTTTTCACTTATTTCTCTTACTTGACTAGCGTCAGTCTTAATGTTAGTCTGTTGCCTCACTCTTAACTTCGTGTATGGTATTATTTTGATGAAAAATGCAGCGTTAAAAAAATAAAGGAATCAGTCACTTGTAAACAAAATAAGACGCCATTGTATTTTCAGCTGCTTGCACCGGGGCATGTTCGGTGTTTCAAGAGGGAACCAATACCATCAGTGCTATTATTCGGAGGGCTTTTCAATTTGAAAATGGGGTTTATTTCATTGATCATTGACCCTTCTCCTGTGTATTTACAATCAAACGGTTCTAGTTATCAGAAGCAGTTTCACTTTCCCTTTTAGAATGGTATGAAATAAGTTCATGTTTAAATATACCAAACTCTTTATAATTTGATAAATAATTGCATTGCAATTACGTTCATTCATTATAAGACGTCGTCTGCTTAAGCAGGATCGGTCCCTAGTGTGACGACATCAAAAGGTCGCTATATTTCTGGCGAATCCTCGGATATTCCAGATGCTTAGAAGAGCTTTTATTTATGTTGTTTTTATAATCATCAGATACGCAGTTGACATAAAACTTATACGATTGCCATCTGTAAGCTTCCCAGTTTCTAGTGATACATTAATTGCCATAATTTTATTTGTGATTTTCTTGGAATAGCTACTTTAACACGAAAAGTTTGTTTATATCATATTGGATGGCGGCCATTTTGGATATTTGCATTTTACTCGACCACCTTTAAAAATTCGAGAAGGCTCCTCGACTAATATTGATAAGTAGGCCACAGGGAGTGTCTGTGCCAAATTTCGTGCTTTTGTCCGCTTTGTCACGAAAATTTCCTTAAGTGACCCCACTATTATGCCTACCTACAGTCAGACCATCTTCGGAAAACCGAGCACAGGTATATAGTCCGAAAACGGCGTATGAATATAGAGCCCTCATCGTTAAGTGCGAGGCCGTGTGTACAAAAGGCATGGGGATATCTTGCAAAATCAACCTGCCGACGATATATATATATATATTTAAATAATGCTGCATGTCAATTACCGTCAAAACCCATGAATGATTTGTCACATAAGATTATTTTCAAAATGACAAACATTTGAAATAAATACATCCGCAGCATTATTTTTGTAAATATATTATCAACAGTAGGTACACATTACACGGTTTTCCCCATGCCTTTTGTACACATTGATAAGGGGTCTATATTCATTTCCATACGCCGTTCCGGAGTATATACCTGTACTCGGTTTTCTGGAGTTGGGTCTGATTGACCTATCTCATCTAACCTTGATCAGTTGATACTACAGACATCTAAAAAAAAGCTCTTTTCAACTGTGACCACTCATCTGCCCTCGACAATTCCATCTCTTAACGATGAAAGCAAACGTCATGAATGTAGAATGGATATTCAAAATGAGGAACCATGGGAAAGAAATTTACGTGATGAGATAAAAGAAAAGGTTGGGTAAGGGGTCACATTAGCGGGAGGAATAGTTGTGAACTTTGTTGTAAATGTATGGGGCATACTTCCCCATGAGCTGATTGAAAGCTTTTATCCAAACATTATATCAGTGTTACTTTCATCTAGATTCCTGATTCAAACCATGCAACTAATCCATCGTCCACAAGGTAGGGGGTTAGAGAACTTTTGACTTCCTTACCCATTGTTCCCGATTCATATTGTTTGTCATATGTACAACTTGAGTAAACATCTTTGAGGTGGTAAGAATAATGTTCGCAAGTACATACTTCCTAAAGGAATTCAATTTCACAGAACCGTACAGGACTCTCAGTTATTTGAAGATCATGAACAAACAACAATATAATGTAGAGGTGTCGTGGCCGAGATGTTTAAATAATACTTGTCAAGTATTGCATCTCCAGTCAATGACTCGAGATGCAAAGGTCGAGGGTAGGAACCCCGGCGCGGCACTGTGGTCCTTTAGTAAGATATTGATTCACGCTTGCCATTCTCCACTCACTCCTTGCGTGATGGATATGAGAGCTATAAAAATATCATATGTTATCATTATTACTATTATTATTATTATTGTATAAGTAATACATAGGTGACAGCTAAGCTTGGTTATGCAGGACAGCTGTTTTATGAGATATATGCCAGCCTACAAAAATTAAGTATAAACCACACACTTAGACCGCAGTCTGGAAATTGTGATTGGCCCGACACTTTTCAAGAAATCCATTATTTTAGACTACAAGATACGGCAGTCAGACCCAACTCCGTAATACCGAGCACAGGTAAATACTCCGAAAACGGCGTATAGAACAAGATGAATATAGAGCCATCATCGTTCAGTATGAGACAGTGTGTACAAAAGGCATGTGGAAAATATTGCAAAGTCAGCCTGCCAACGATATACATATTCTTAAAAATAATGCTGCGTGTCAATTATCTTCAAATCCTTGAATGATTCGTCATATGAAGTGAATTTCAAATGACAAACATTTGAAATAAATATATCCGCAGCATTATTTTTGAAAAATATATTATCAACAGCAGGTCGACATTGCACGACATTCCCCATGCCTTTTGTACACACTGCCTCGCACTGAACGATGAGGGCTCTATATTCATCTTGTTCTATACGCCGTTTTCGGAGTATATACCTGTGCTCGGTATTACGGAGTTGGGTCTGACTGTACGGTATGTGACTCAAATACAGCAATCCCTACATGTAATGCACAAGAAATAAAGCGCACCTGTAATACTCCTGCTGAAAACCACCCCACCTATCAGATAGGCCAAGAGCTTGTCCCAAACTAGTCATCCCATTTCATCCACAAGATTTGGCCCCTTGAGGTTACTTACACCATCGAAGTCATTGACAAAAAGGTTAGCAGCCTGGCCGTCGGGTTTAGCCCCCAGATTCCCCGAAACAGACCCCAAAGTCGGGTCGATTTCACCCCCATCTTCCCCATGCATGTAACAAACTTTGTAAGGCTCACATACATGGCTGTGGCACTTTCATTACGCAAGAAATAGAACCGTATAATAGCTCCATTATTCTGAAGATATTATGACTGCACAACTATATATCTGTTTAAAGAGTTTTCACATTTCATTCATCTGCCGGATACGGTGCTATTTGGGCACCTACCTTCCGAAGATGAGGTGAAGGTTGTATTCGTATTTCCTAAATCTTGGGGGGGGGGGGGGTAGAGCCCACAAATGTAACATTAAACCCTAAATGTTAAAAAAAAACACAAGTTTAAATTAAACTTTGCACCCGCAAATGTCAAAACACCCACAAATGTCATAACACGTCAACCCAACAGCTGGACTATATCTGAGCTACTGATTATTGTCCACATGATCCATGCACTGTTGACATGTTGAAGAACAATTACCTGAACTGGAGAAAGGGGTAGGGGGTTGCCCAAGAGTCGACATTTTCACTGACCCCCGGGGCCGGGGCGGGAGAAACGTCAACCAAGACCAAGGTACACATTGCCCTGGCACATATATAAACACAACAAAAAGTATTTCCCCCTTAATCAAAATGGCGTAACTTTTTAACGAAAATGTTGAGCCAACTAACTTGGCAGGAGTGTTTCTACACTTATTGACGAACTTTTCTGTGAAAATGAGATTGATCCATTGAGTCATGCATGAGTGATCAAACATTAAATGCAAAAGTTGTCACTTTCCAAAGTCACAAGGGTCATTTTGGGTATTCTCACTGGCGTAGACAGGGGGGCACCGGGGGCCATGCCCCCTCCCCTATTCAGCCACTAAAAAAAGAGCGAAAAGGCGGGGAAAGTGAGAGAAACAAGGCATAAAAAGCGTTACAAGCCGTTATCCAACTCTTAAATTTGCTAAAACGTCAAAGTTTTCACGCTTCGCACCCACCCCTGTTACCATGGGTGTCGATCACGGGGGGATGGGGTATATATCCCCACCCCCCCCCCCCCCCCCCCAAAAAAAAAAAAAAAAAAAATTGAGGTGGGGGATGGTCTGTATTATCACCCCGATAAAATAGATAAGAATTATGATACATTAACTTAAAACTACTTACTTTGGTTTAAGCTTGTATAGCTTATTTGCCCCTCGTCACTTTGGGTAGTCTCTGGTACGGTAAATTACGATAAATACCTATAGTTTTATACTTATTCGATGACATTTTTATATGTGTTTGACAAAAATTGTCTAAATTATAAATTTACAAACGGCGACTCATACCACGGAACCACAGAACTCCTGAAGACGTAGAAGGCTCATGCCCATTCACAACGCACAGATCGCGGTATCGTCGTAATACTTGCTGGAAGATTAGAGTGCACACGCCGCCATATTGCTCAGTCCTCGTTCTTTTCAGTGAGCTTACCGATCGTGCACGTCACAATGCCTATTATAGTCGCTCTTCTCAAAAGGGCCATCTGTCTATCATTTGAAAATTTTTAAAGGACAATTAACCCCACGTGATATTCTAGATGCACCTATTGTCTGCTACGTCTTTCCATGGAGGCTGCCATTTTGTGCATGACACGGATCATTAGGTACCATATGCATTGATAATAGCCTACCTTTACAACAGATACGTCGCTTTGTTCTGATTGTATTACGATTGTTATTGGCCATGGGCCTAGATAATTGACGACCCATGAGTTCTAATAGCCATCCTGTAAAGCAGATTCCTCGCTTTGTTTTGGTATTGTTACGATTGTCTCCGTCCTTGACGTCAATTCTCCGTCCTTGACGTATATTTTTTATGAAGTATATTTTTTATGAACAAATTAAGACCTTTTAAAAAATATATAAAACTAAACTTACATTTCAGAATATGTGACTTTATCTAATATATATTTGTCCTCTAAAAATCAATTACAAGTTAACGATGAAGGAAATTTTACTTGGGATGAAAAATATGTTCGTGTACACATAAAGTAATGGCAGCCCCCTTATTATTGCTAGCAGACGATAACTTGGCTGGAAATAGTGATTTATATCTATATCCTGTGTTTTTACATGAAATTGCATGTATCAAATAAGAGGCATATACTACACCATTCAAAATAAGCTAATTCATACGCTGAGGTTAATTTCCCTTTAAGTCTGATTTTCCTTACACAAATGACATCAACTGAATGTGTATTACACATGTAACAGTTTAATTTTAGTTCTCTTTCAGGAGACAAGAGTTAAATTTCAGTTCTTTTCCAAGATACTAAGTTGATTTGTAGTTCTCCTTCAAGACACATCGGAGCCCGAGTTCATTTGTTCGCAATCATCCTTCTTGACAACCCTCCCCCCCCCCCCCCCTTGGAAAAAACAAAAACGAAGCATTTAAAAATAAAGATATTTCCTATAATGGTTGTACAACCTGACAGTGTAACTTTTTGTCCAATATGTTATCGATATATGCAGTTATTTCCTTAGAAAGGAAGTCAGTAAGGAGGAACAATGAATTTTGTTATGTAAATTATTTCTCTCAATCAATTCAATTGATTTCTCATATATATATATATATATATATATATATATATATATATATATATATATATATATATACAGTTTTTTTCAAGTACTGTATATTATTTGCCTTTAAACATTGGAAATTTTCCTTTTGATTTAATTTGCTTTTTTGCAAGGATTTAATTTTTGTTCAACATGCTACTACTGTGTTATGTTTATATCCTGCCCTGTCTTTGATGATAATTCTTAATATAAACTCTTTTTTTAGTGGATACATTTCACAATACTGCAGCTTTGTAATAATATGCTAGTTGACATGTTGAGCACCCCCCCCCCCCCCCCCCACAGTTTAACAAATGCTTAGCGGCCCTTGAATCAATTTTATTCAGCTTATCTTCTCTTTGTTAATACATACAAGGAACACTGACATTTTTCCTCATGTATATGTAGGCTAGTAGCTAGGGCACTCAACAATGAAACAATGAATGCTTGTCACACAGTACATCCCCCCTCACTTACTCCCCCCCCCCCCCACACACACACAGTGCACATGTCACTCTTCATAGCATTACACAAACTCAAATAGAAGCTTACTACATTTGTAGGAAAAAAGAGAAAAGAAAGAGGAGAGGAGAAGGGAGATTTATCAACTGTTACAGGCAAATCTTATATTAAATTCGGTGGACTCGAAAATAAAACACCAAAATTTAATAGTTAAGTTCAATGTTTATTTTCCAAAAATAATTCAAAGTTCACAAAATCTCTGAACAATAAAACTGTAATGTGCAGAAACTGACAAAGCATTGGCAAGTTACAAATTTGCGCACAAAATGCATGTATTAGTACCAGTAGCAATGAATGTAATAATTACTACATGTAAGTGCATATTGCCACTGATCACTTTGCTACATAAGCCCCCATAGCCCGACAAAATGCTACAGACAGTAAACTCTCATTACAAACTCAATTACAGAACTCTATTACATGTATAAAACAGTTTTATCATAAACATTTTATTTCCCACCATACTCAAGATGCTCCTTCCTTTGTGTTCCTTTTTTTCGATGCTGGTCCAATATGAGATTTTTGATAAGCAACCTTAGATTTATCTGCAACTGTGCAAATAACTTTGACATAAAACTGGACATTGACACATGCAGCAAAGGCATAAAAAGCATAATCATCAGAGCATTGGCGGATCTGGGGGGGGGGGCACTTCCGGCCCGTGCCCCCCCCCCCCTTGGAAGAAAAGTATGCATTTTTACCATAGAGGATCCGCCCTTTTGTGGATTGTGCCCCCCTTTTTAGAATGAAAACCTTTTTTTTTTTTGCTTGTCAGACAATTATGGAGGGAAACTTGACCCCTAGTCAAGAATTGTAATGACTCTATTTTTGTCAAATTAGAATTTTAATGATCAATGATTAAGTTGCAGTCCTCTCCGAAAGCTACCTTGTTTCCAATTTGGCAGTCGTGACTTGTGACACTTCGTTGGACTTGATGTGTTTTTAATGTTCTTATTTAGAGTGACAACAAAACACAGATGTCTGGATCATAACAGTGATTTGTAAAGACAAAAGAATTTTTTTGAGAGCTATATATTGCAACGTATAGTGAAATGAGCACACCTCATATCGAACTCTTACAAGCATGAAGTCTTGCATCAGGCATGTCAGGATATGAATACAATAACATAAATTTCCACTTTCATTTGCCAGAACCATAAGAATAATTTCTGTGATCAAAGTTGTTTGAAATCGTAATTAAATGTAGTGCAGTAAAATTATCAAAATGAGCAACAGGAGTGGATGATGACTGCATTTCTATAATAACAAATAAGCATGAAAATGCCAAAAGCAACATTTGATAACACTGGTAATAATATATTTCATGTATTTAGAGAGAAACTTCACTCTCTCTTTTTCTTGGTTCATTTGGATACTAGCATTAAGAAAATCTAGCAATTTCAGTAAGATTTCATATAACCCTAGTGTTGATAAAACAATTTGTACTGAATCAATGCCGTTGACGCGACGAGCTTCATGAATCCGGAGAGCGAAGGACTAATCAAGATGGCGGATACCACGTGATCACGTACGAACGATGCCTACAATTTCACCCCCGCACGAGCCTTCTACGTCTTTAGGAGTTCTGTGCACGGAACCCCAAAAAGTAATCTTCTATATCGGGCACAAGAGGGCAGCAAAATACGTAAAAATGTAATTTGTCTATGGGTACAACCAACAGCTAGCTCAGTCCAGTCACGGCATACAACTTTCACGCTCCAATATTCAGCCTTTTCAATACCAGAGTGCAGAGCTTCATATCAATTCAGGAGTAGGCCCAAGGCAATGTGTTGGTGAGTGATGTTCTAATTTTACCGTAATATCTATTAACTTTTGGATAGGATTATTACGGTGGGTTTCACATTTGACAGGCTGCATAATCTCAAGTGTCGCTGAGTGGTTCCGAGTGACAGTGGGCCGGAATGGTTCCAAAGTGCTCCAAAATTCAGTTTTACTGAAAAATTAAACTTAAATGATGATTCAGACCCGTAGAATCCAATGCAAATATTTCCAAATACCAATGACGTCATTAAAATACCGATTTTCGATTGGCTGCCGAAATTCAAATAACATATTTCTTACAATGATTTACATATCTCAGAAAATTGTTAATGCAATCTCTATGCTTTCATATCAAAAAGTGAAAACGGTGTTAACTTAAAGCTCAGGCATATGGTACGTAAGAGTGACTTAAAGGGTAGGGGTTCTGGGAAATATTTGTAAATAATGAGAAATTTGCAATGTGTTGAAATGTATGCTGTCATTACTTAAAATTAATAATGCATATACTAATAATAAAACTAATAGATTGAAAGAGGTTCATCGTGGTGAAGAATAATTGAAGAGAGTTAATCAGTTGTCTCACGATGTGCAAACGTTTGCACATCGTGAGACAACTGATTAACTATCTTCAATTAATAATAAAACTAATAATATTCAGCTAGCTGAAAAATGAGTTATTAAATGAGGTTTTTAAATATGAAAGAGCACCCTCTGTAGTCTTGATAATTTTTTCTATAAATTGATGTATCTACATATTATGCTAGTTTGGTCCAAACTACGCCACCATCGAGAAACTCAAAAGTCACGTTCGCGCACGCCCCACCCCCGTTATGACGCCTTCCCATAGTCACCTGCGCGAGCGCACGCCCGCCATCTTCCTCTTTTTCATTCTGGCTGGCGAAGAGTGAACACAGTCAGGTAAACACTGCACCAAAAATTGAGATTTATCTTTGTGTTTTTTTTTTTGCGCTTTCTGATTTGCTTTAAGAAAATTTTTCCGTCTACATTTAATGTTGCGGTACGGACTTTCTAGTCACGTTGTTTAACACAGGAAATTAGTTCAATTTCTGTCTCGCTATTCTTCCCCTTCGTTCCTCCGGTGACATAGCTTTTCGCTCGTTTGCTGGGCGGGCGATCCAGGCTTGGCGCTTGACCTTGTTTGGGTCGTTGGGGATTTCTTCGTTAGCTTCTTTTTGTGCACAGCCCTCGGGGTGTTTAATAGTTGGCTCCCCTTTTCACACTTAATTGTGCTTGTATTTCCTTTTTAGAAATACCGTGAGCTCTTTATTTTACACCCCACGCGCTTGTCTAATTTTCAGGGTTTTTTTTTTCAGGTTTTTTTCTAACGCCGGCTCTATAGTCTCGGTATGAGTTTTTCTTCGACCCCTGTTACCCGTACGGCCCCCGCGAGTGCGCAGGCTGATACGGCGGGAGCCAGTGTCGCCGGGACGGGCGTGAGGCCGCTCAGGGACTTCCCATGCTTTGCGACGGGAGGTAAGTTAGGAACCCCTGCGAGCAGTGGGTCTCGAACTGGGACAGGCACCTCGTTGTTTGCTAGCCCGGCAGCGGCCGGGTTCAGCATTACAACAACAGTCGGGACTTGCCGTCCCGACGAGGGGGACGGCGGTTTAACGACCGCAGGCCCCGAACTCAGGGAGTGAGTTTCGCCGGTTTTCCGACCTCTGAAACTCACGTCCTCTCAGGGGGAGCTGTCGGAACCCCGACAACGAGCTCCCGCCTGACCAGTGGCACCTAGTGATCTATACATTCTTAGTGACTCGGCAAGCCCCAACTCGGCCCTAGTCACTACAGAGACGGCTACCCCCGTTCCAAACGGGTAGGTAGCCGTAAGACATTTTCCGAGCGCCCTGCCAAGCACGGCCTATCGGATAGGGTCATGGCGTCGACTTTTGTGCCGGACGGCAAAAGCCTCCCTGCGTGAAGTCCAAAAGGCACCAAGTCTCTTTCAAAGTCAAAATCCAAGGTTGCCTCGAGCAAACCTAGAAATTTGACTGAGAAGAAGGATAAGGTCTTCCGACACGAGACGCCAGATCCTTCTCCCTCAGCGGGGCAGTCGTTTCCGCTCCCTCTGAGGCCAGACCTGGTGTCTCAGCCTCTTTTGGGGATCCTCCATGGTCGGTCCGAGACCCTTCACTTGACCGCCTGGCCGTTATCGGGGGAGACGCTAGGGCCTCGGGTCTCTCAGAGAGAGCCTCTCAGTTCATAGTTCAGAGTCGTAGAGATTCCACGAGATCAATACATCAATTTATTCAGTAAAATCAGTAAAATCCTACCTGATTTTATTATTTGCTAAATAAGTTGATGTATCTACCGTCCTATCCCCAACCCCCCCCCCCTTCCATCCCCTCTCCTTGCCCAGCAACATGTCCTCAACGTTGTCTCTGGCAGCTCGTTAGAGGAAGATGGCGGGCGTGCGCTCGCGCAGGTGACTATGGGAAGGCGTCATAACGGGGGTGGGGGCGTGCGCGAATGTGACTTTTGAGTTTCTCGATGGTGGCGTAGTTTGGACCAAACTAGCATAATAGGTAGATACATCACCTTATTTAGCAAATAATAAAATCAGGTAGGATTTTACTGATTGTTAAATATTATACTGTATAACAGTCTTGGATCTATGTTCATTTATCTGTGTTAGCTTGTATGTCTTCCTCCTCTTCGCTTTCTTCCTTTCTCCTATTTTCTCCCTCCACCCCTCTCTCTCTCTCTCTCTCTCTCTGAGCTCTCTTTCATTTTCCACCTGCCTCTCTTTCCACTAATAAGATTTAATGAATCTGAATCTGAATCTACTCTCTTTTGAACGTAATTTTTTTAACGATTTTACGTTACGTAATAGTATGGTGAATAATTTATTTTGATTCTCTTTTCCCTCTTTCTCTCTTCCTCTATCTTTTACTGCCATTCTTTTTCTGATCTTACCCTATCTTATTCTCTCTTACTCTCTCTCTCCTATTCCTCTTTTTCTGATTCTCTCCCTCTACCTCTCTCTCTCTCTCTCTCTCTTTCTAATTTGGTAAATATGAATATTGTCAAGATCACCATCACCATGATTATCATCATCAGTATCACCATCGTCATCATTACCGTAATCGTCATCGTCATCATCACTATCACCATCGTCACGGCAATAATTGTCGAGACATTTTAATGTATTGCCAAATTCTGCATTTGTCACACTCGACAAACCTGCATGGAGTGTGAAATTTTATTTCAAATTGTATTTTAACTTGTATTTTTATACATAAATATATATATTTTTCATGTAATTCAGCTCTTGAGCTGCCATATGGATTTTTCAATAAAAACCTTTTCATATCAATTCATTTCAGCACAAACACACACACACACATTCACATACATGGACTTGTGGGGAACTCTATTCATTTCTCCTATTGTGTTTTGTACCCCACAAGCACTTCTCCTATTGTATTTTGTACCCCACAAGCATGACGGAATAAAGGGCATCATTGTGCTCTTTTGTTCTCTGTACCCCACATGACTATCTATGTAAAACCACACACACCACCACACACACACGTTTACATGGCTTTACTTCCGAGGACAGGTATTGTTCCTCTATTGTTCCTCGTCCTCGGACAGTCGACGGAATAAGGCATAAATGCATTGTTCGACGTTCGAGGACTATTGTCCGGCTTCCGAGGACCATTGTTCTCATGGTTTTTTTTTTGTTCTCTGTCCGAAAATGTCCTCGGACATAATGCTAAACAAACACACCCCCACACACAGAGTTTTCCATCAACGTCAGCATGGGGGCACCTGTTTATCTGAACGTGTATGTTTCCGAAATATTAGATAGGGTTCGTCATCCCGTTAATTATATAAAGTTCGTAATTCGTAAAATGAACAGGGTTCGAAATGAAAAACGGTTTATTACTGCGAAGGTTCGTAATTCCGAAAAATGTGTAGCGTTACATTTTCGGAATTACGAACGTTTAAAATTATGAACCTTCGTGCTGACAAACTTTCGGAAATATGAACCATCAGATTAATGTACCTTCGGAATTTTGAAACTTGGGGTATAAAAATCGTCACCACCACCACGACATCCCGTTAATCGTCACTATTACCACTATCTTTATCATCGCTTTCAACATTATCATATTGTCAAGATCACCATCACCATCATTATCATCATCAGTATCACCATCGCCATCACTACCATCATCATCATCATCATCACTCATCATTTGGCAAGACATTAATCTACATTAATTTTGTCACACTCCACGTAGGTGTTGGAATTGGCATTATACATACAAGTATATTTATTCCTTGAATGTACTGAGCGTTACGGTTGCTGTTCTGAAGCCGGAGTAATAAGTTTTTAGTACTGATGAGGTTACCAGGGTTAACGCGACATGTTTTTTATTATACAGTGCGTATCAAAAAAGTACTCAACTTTGGTAGCTTCTAATTCAAAAATTATAACTTATATGAGCTTGATTATTTATATTATATTCTGTGTAATGATACCTTATTCATAACTTTGCTGCCATGTGCACGGATGACTGAGCAGCAGGCTTTTCAAAAAGTATTGTCAAAATCCTCTTGTACCAAGTTTGGGCTGAAGCCGCGAGTGTGGGTCAAACCAATTATGCATTAGTTATCTCAGTTGGAAAACAATTAGCGAAATTTTCAATTGATTTTGTGCATTTGAATTAAAGTCAATCCAAACGCAAGAAAGGGCTTATTACAAGCTAAATTTATGATATTTTATTTGCCATGATAACACAATCTTGGTTTTTTTTTGCTCTTTTACTGAGTCTTTCAAAATGGAGAAATTTATCTTTTTTTCTCGAAAGTCTGCTATTAATTTACTTGGTAATTCTTAACACACGTGTCCTTCTTTTTCTTCTTTTTAGTCTTTAAGGTCGTTTAACCATTTAATTCATGTGCTATTCACGAAAAAAGTCCGTGTACACCTTATGCAGGTGAATAGGTGCAATGGACAAATGAGCTGAACGTTTTTAGCTATCACGAGACAAGTTAGAAAGGCTGTTAAAATAAATTAAATATAATACATGGATTGAAACAAGGTAATTTGAAAGCTTGGATTCACTGGATCAATTAAAACAATGTAAGCGTTGAAGCACAAATGAGTATTCAACTTTTAAAATGATTTG
>CM046862.1:26259517-26467213 GCA_025617745.1 Heliocidaris erythrogramma | reverse complement strand
GATAAGAATTATGATACATTACTTAAAACTACTTACTTTGGTTTAAGCTTGTATAGCTTATTTGCCCCTCGTCACTTTGGGTAGTCTCTGGTACGGTAAATTACGATAAAACCTATAGTTTTATACTTATTCGATGACATTTTTATATGTGTTTGACAAAAATTGTCTAAATTATAAATTTACAAACGGCGACTCATACCACGGAACACAGAACTCCTGAAGACGTAGAAGGCTCATGCCCATTCACAACGCACAGATCGCGGTATCGTCGTAATACTTGCTGGAAGATTAGAGTGCACACGCCGCCATATTGCTCAGTCCTCGTTCTTTTCAGTGAGCTTACCGATCGTGCACGTCACAATGCCTATTATAGTCGCTCTTCTCAAAAGGGCCATCTGTCTATCATTTGAAAATTTTTAAAGGACAATTAACCCCACGTGATATTCTAGATGCACCTATTGTCTGCTACGTCTTTCCATGGAGGCTGCCATTTTGTGCATGACACGGATCATTAGGTACCATATGCATTGATAATAGCCTACCTTTACAACAGATACGTCGCTTTGTTCTGATTGTATTACGATTGTTATTGGCCATGGGCCTAGATAATTGACGACCCATGAGTTCTAATAGCCATCCTGTAAAGCAGATTCCTCGCTTTGTTTTGGTATTGTTACGATTGTCTCCGTCCTTGACGTCAATTCTCCGTCCTTGACGTATATTTTTTATGAAGTATATTTTTTATGAACAAATTAAGACCTTTTAAAAAATATATAAAACTAAACTTACATTTCAGAATATGTGACTTTATCTAATATATATTTGTCCTCTAAAAATCAATTACAAGTTAACGATGAAGGAAATTTTACTTGGGATGAAAAATATGTTCGTGTACACATAAAGTAATGGCAGCCCCCTTATTATTGCTAGCAGACGATAACTTGGCTGGAAAATAGTGATTTATATCTATATCCTGTGTTTTTACATGAAATTGCATGTATCAAATAAGAGGCATATACTACACCATTCAAAATAAGCTAATTCATACGCTGAGGTTAATTTCCCTTTAAGTCTGATTTTCCTTACACAAATGACATCAACTGAATGTGTATTACACATGTAACAGTTTAATTTTAGTTCTCTTTCAGGAGACAAGAGTTAAATTTCAGTTCTTTTCCAAGATACTAAGTTGATTTGTAGTTCTCCTTCAAGACACATCGGAGCCCGAGTTCATTTGTTCGCAATCATCCTTCTTGACAACCCTCCCCCCCCCCCCCTTGGAAAAAACAAAAACGAAGCATTTAAAAATAAAGATATTTCCTATAATGGTTGTACAACCTGACAGTGTAACTTTTTGTCCAATATGTTATCGATATATGCAGTTATTTCCTTAGAAAGGAAGTCAGTAAGGAGGAACAATGAATTTTGTTATGTAAATTATTTCTCTCAATCAATTCAATTGATTTCTCATATATATATATATATATATATATATATATATATATATATATATATACAGTTTTTTTCAAGTACTGTATATTATTTGCCTTTAAACATTGGAAATTTTCCTTTTGATTTAATTTGCTTTTTTGCAAGGATTTAATTTTTGTTCAACATGCTACTACTGTGTTATGTTTATATCCTGCCCTGTCTTTGATGATAATTCTTAATATAAACTCTTTTTTTAGTGGATACATTTCACAATACTGCAGCTTTGTAATAATATGCTAGTTGACATGTTGAGCACCCCCCCCCCCCCCCCCACAGTTTAACAAATGCTTAGCGGCCCTTGAATCAATTTTATTCAGCTTATCTTCTCTTTGTTAATACATACAAGGAACACTGACATTTTTCCTCATGTATATGTAGGCTAGTAGCTAGGGCACTCAACAATGAAACAATGAATGCTTGTCACACAGTACATCCCCCCTCACTTACTCCCCCCCCCCCCCCACACACACACAGTGCACATGTCACTCTTCATAGCATTACACAAACTCAAATAGAAGCTTACTACATTTGTAGGAAAAAAGAGAAAAGAAAGAGGAGAGGAGAAGGGAGATTTATCAACTGTTACAGGCAAATCTTATATTAAATTCGGTGGACTCGAAAATAAAACACCAAAATTTAATAGTTAAGTTCAATGTTTATTTTCCAAAAATAATTCAAAGTTCACAAAATCTCTGAACAATAAAACTGTAATGTGCAGAAACTGACAAAGCATTGGCAAGTTACAAATTTGCGCACAAAATGCATGTATTAGTACCAGTAGCAATGAATGTAATAATTACTACATGTAAGTGCATATTGCCACTGATCACTTTGCTACATAAGCCCCCATAGCCCGACAAAATGCTACAGACAGTAAACTCTCATTACAAACTCAATTACAGAACTCTATTACATGTATAAAACAGTTTTATCATAAACATTTTATTTCCCACCATACTCAAGATGCTCCTTCCTTTGTGTTCCTTTTTTTCGATGCTGGTCCAATATGAGATTTTTGATAAGCAACCTTAGATTTATCTGCAACTGTGCAAATAACTTTGACATAAAACTGGACATTGACACATGCAGCAAAGGCATAAAAAGCATAATCATCAGAGCATTGGCGGATCTGGGGGGGGGGGGCACTTCCGGCCCGTGCCCCCCCCCCCCTTGGAAGAAAAGTATGCATTTTTACCATAGAGGATCCGCCCTTTTGTGGATTGTGCCCCCCTTTTTAGAATGAAAACCTTTTTTTTTTTTGCTTGTCAGACAATTATGGAGGGAAACTTGACCCCTAGTCAAGAATTGTAATGACTCTATTTTTGTCAAATTAGAATTTTAATGATCAATGATTAAGTTGCAGTCCTCTCCGAAAGCTACCTTGTTTCCAATTTGGCAGTCGTGACTTGTGACACTTCGTTGGACTTGATGTGTTTTTAATGTTCTTATTTAGAGTGACAACAAAACACAGATGTCTGGATCATAACAGTGATTTGTAAAGACAAAAGAATTTTTTTGAGAGCTATATATTGCAACGTATAGTGAAATGAGCACACCTCATATCGAACTCTTACAAGCATGAAGTCTTGCATCAGGCATGTCAGGATATGAATACAATAACATAAATTTCCACTTTCATTTGCCAGAACCATAAGAATAATTTCTGTGATCAAAGTTGTTTGAAATCGTAATTAAATGTAGTGCAGTAAAATTATCAAAATGAGCAACAGGAGTGGATGATGACTGCATTTCTATAATAACAAATAAGCATGAAAATGCCAAAAGCAACATTTGATAACACTGGTAATAATATATTTCATGTATTTAGAGAGAAACTTCACTCTCTCTTTTTCTTGGTTCATTTGGATACTAGCATTAAGAAAATCTAGCAATTTCAGTAAGATTTCATATAACCCTAGTGTTGATAAAACAATTTGTACTGAATCAATGCCGTTGACGCGACGAGCTTCATGAATCCGGAGAGCGAAGGACTAATCAAGATGGCGGATACCACGTGATCACGTACGAACGATGCCTACAATTTCACCCCCGCACGAGCCTTCTACGTCTTTAGGAGTTCTGTGCACGGAACCCCAAAAAGTAATCTTCTATATCGGGCACAAGAGGGCAGCAAAATACGTAAAAATGTAATTTGTCTATGGGTACAACCAACAGCTAGCTCAGTCCAGTCACGGCATACAACTTTCACGCTCCAATATTCAGCCTTTTCAATACCAGAGTGCAGAGCTTCATATCAATTCAGGAGTAGGCCCAAGGCAATGTGTTGGTGAGTGATGTTCTAATTTTACCGTAATATCTATTAACTTTTGGATAGGATTATTACGGTGGGTTTCACATTTGACAGGCTGCATAATCTCAAGTGTCGCTGAGTGGTTCCGAGTGACAGTGGGCCGGAATGGTTCCAAAGTGCTCCAAAATTCAGTTTTACTGAAAAATTAAACTTAAATGATGATTCAGACCCGTAGAATCCAATGCAAATATTTCCAAATACCAATGACGTCATTAAAATACCGATTTTCGATTGGCTGCCGAAATTCAAATAACATATTTCTTACAATGATTTTACATATCTCAGAAAATTGTTAATGCAATCTCTATGCTTTCATATCAAAAAGTGAAAACGGTGTTAACTTAAAGCTCAGGCATATGGTACGTAAGAGTGACTTAAAGGGTAGGGGTTCTGGGAAATATTTGTAAATAATGAGAAATTTGCAATGTGTTGAAATGTATGCTGTCATTACTTAAAATTAATAATGCATATACTAATAATAAAACTAATAGATTGAAAGAGGTTCATCGTGGTGAAGAATAATTGAAGAGAGTTAATCAGTTGTCTCACGATGTGCAAACGTTTGCACATCGTGAGACAACTGATTAACTATCTTCAATTAATAATAAAACTAATAATATTCAGCTAGCTGAAAAATGAGTTATTAAATGAGGTTTTTAAATATGAAAGAGCACCCTCTGTAGTCTTGATAATTTTTTCTATAAATTGATGTATCTACATATTATGCTAGTTTGGTCCAAACTACGCCACCATCGAGAAACTCAAAAGTCACGTTCGCGCACGCCCCACCCCCGTTATGACGCCTTCCCATAGTCACCTGCGCGAGCGCACGCCCGCCATCTTCCTCTTTTTCATTCTGGCTGGCGAAGAGTGAACACAGTCAGGTAAACACTGCACCAAAAATTGAGATTTATCTTTGTGTTGTTTTTTTTTGCGCTTTCTGATTTGCTTTAAGAAAATTTTTCCGTCTACATTTAATGTTGCGGTACGGACTTTCTAGTCACGTTGTTTAACACAGGAAATTAGTTCAATTTCTGTCTCGCTATTCTTCCCCTTCGTTCCTCCCGGTGACATAGCTTTTCGCTCGTTTGCTGGGCGGGCGATCCAGGCTTGGCGCTTGACCTTGTTTGGGTCGTTGGGGATTTCTTCGTTAGCTTCTTTTTGTGCACAGCCCTCGCGGTGTTTAATAGTTGGCTCCCCTTTTCACACTTAATTGTGCTTGTATTTCCTTTAACAGAAATACCGTGAGCTCTTTATTTTACACCCCACGCGCTTGTCTAATTTTCAGGGTTTTTTTTTTTTCAGGTTTTTTTCTAACGCCGGCTCTATAGTCTCGGTATGAGTTTTTCTTCGACCCCTGTTACCCGTACGGCCCCCGCGAGTGCGCAGGCTGATACGGCGGGAGCCAGTGTCGCCGGGACGGGCGTGAGGCCGCTCAGGGACTTCCCATGCTTTGCGACGGGAGGTAAGTTAGGAACCCCTGCGAGCAGTGGGTCTCGAACTGGGACAGGCACCTCGTTGTTTGCTAGCCCGGCAGCGGCCGGGTTCAGCATTACAACAACAGTCGGGACTTGCCGTCCCGACGAGGGGGACGGCGGTTTAACGACCGCAGGCCCCCGAACTCAGGGAGTGAGTTTCGCCGGTTTTCCGACCTCTGAAACTCACGTCCTCTCAGGGGGAGCTGTCGGAACCCCGACAACGAGCTCCCGCCTGACCAGTGGCACCTAGTGATCTATACATTCTTAGTGACTCGGCAAGCCCCAACTCGGCCCTAGTCACTACAGAGACGGCTACCCCCGTTCCAAACGGGTAGGTAGCCGTAAGACATTTTCCGAGCGCCCTGCCAAGCACGGCCTATCGGATAGGGTCATGGCGTCGACTTTTGTGCCGGACGGCAAAAGCCTCCCTGCGTGAAGTCCAAAAGGCACCAAGTCTCTTTCAAAGTCAAAATCCAAGGTTGCCTCGAGCAAACCTAGAAATTTGACTGAGAAGAAGGATAAGGTCTTCCGACACGAGACGCCAGATCCTTCTCCCTCAGCGGGGCAGTCGTTTCCGCTCCCTCTGAGGCCAGACCTGGTGTCTCAGCCTCTTTTGGGGATCCTCCATGGTCGGTCCGAGACCCTTCACTTGACCGCCTGGCCGTTATCGGGGGAGACGCTAGGGCCTCGGGTCTCTCAGAGAGAGCCTCTCAGTTCATAGTTCAGAGTCGTAGAGATTCCACGAGATCAATACATCAATTTATTCAGTAAAATCAGTAAAATCCTACCTGATTTTATTATTTGCTAAATAAGTTGATGTATCTACCGTCCTATCCCCAACCCCCCCCCCCCCTTCCATCCCCTCTCCTTGCCCAGCAACATGTCCTCAACGTTGTCTCTGGCAGCTCGTTAGAGGAAGATGGCGGGCGTGCGCTCGCGCAGGTGACTATGGGAAGGCGTCATAACGGGGGTGGGGGCGTGCGCGAATGTGACTTTTGAGTTTCTCGATGGTGGCGTAGTTTGGACCAAACTAGCATAATAGGTAGATACATCACCTTATTTAGCAAATAATAAAATCAGGTAGGATTTTACTGATTGTTAAATATTATACTGTATAACAGTCTTGGATCTATGTTCATTTATCTGTGTTAGCTTGTATGTCTTCTCCCTCTTCGCTTTCTTCCTTTCTCCTATTTTCTCCCTCCACCCCTCTCTCTCTCTCTCTCTCTCTCTGAGCTCTCTTTCATTTTCCACCTGCCTCTCTTTCCACTAATAAGATTTAATGAATCTGAATCTGAATCTACTCTCTTTTGAACGTAATTTTTTTAACGATTTTACGTTACGTAATAGTATGGTGAATAATTTATTTTGATTCTCTTTTCCCTCTTTCTCTCTTCCTCTATCTTTTACTGCCATTCTTTTTCTGATCTTACCCTATCTTATTCTCTCTTACTCTCTCTCTCCTATTCCTCTTTTTTCTGATTCTCTCCCTCTACCTCTCTCTCTCTCTCTCTCTCTCTTTCTAATTTGGTAAATATGAATATTGTCAAGATCACCATCACCATGATTATCATCATCAGTATCACCATCGTCATCATTACCGTAATCGTCATCGTCATCATCACTATCACCATCGTCACGGCAATAATTGTCGAGACATTTTAATGTATTGCCAAATTCTGCATTTGTCACACTCGACAAACCTGCATGGAGTGTGAAATTTTATTTCAAATTGTATTTTAACTTGTATTTTTATACATAAATATATATATTTTTCATGTAATTCAGCTCTTGAGCTGCCATATGGATTTTTCAATAAAAACCTTTTCATATCAATTCATTTCAGCACAAACACACACACACACATTCACATACATGGACTTGTGGGGAACTCTATTCATTTCTCCTATTGTGTTTTGTACCCCACAAGCACTTCTCCTATTGTATTTTGTACCCCACAAGCATGACGGAATAAAGGGCATCATTGTGCTCTTTTGTTCTCTGTACCCCACATGACTATCTATGTAAAACCACACACACACCCACACACACACGTTTACATGGCTTTACTTCCGAGGACAGGTATTGTTCCTCTATTGTTCCTCGTCCTCGGACAGTCGACGGAATAAGGCATAAATGCATTGTTCGACGTTCGAGGACTATTGTCCGGCTTCCGAGGACCATTGTTCTCATGGTTTTTTTTTTGTTCTCTGTCCGAAAATGTCCTCGGACATAATGCTAAACAAACACACCCCCACACACAGAGTTTTCCATCAACGTCAGCATGGGGGCACCTGTTTATCTGAACGTGTATGTTTCCGAAAATTAGATAGGGTTCGTCATCCCGTTAATTATATAAAGTTCGTAATTCGTAAAATGAACAGGGGTTCGAAATGAAAAACGGTTTATTACTGCGAAGGTTCGTAATTCCGAAAAATCGTGTAGCGTTACATTTTCGGAATTACGAACGTTTAAAATTATGAACCTTCGTGCTGACAAACTTTCGGAAATATGAACCATCAGATTAATGTACCTTCGGAATTTTGAAACTTGGGGGTATAAAAATCGTCACCACCACCACGACATCCCGTTAATCGTCACTATTACCACTATCTTTATCATCGCTTTCAACATTATCATATTGTCAAGATCACCATCACCATCATTATCATCATCAGTATCACCATCGCCATCACTACCATCATCATCATCATCATCACTCATCATTTGGCAAGACATTAATCTACATTAATTTTGTCACACTCCACGTAGGTGTTGGAATTGGCATTATACATACAAGTATATTTATTCCTTGAATGTACTGAGCGTTACGGTTGCTGTTCTGAAGCCGGAGTAATAAGTTTTTAGTACTGATGAGGTTACCCAGGGTTAACGCGACATGTTTTTTATTATACAGTGCGTATCAAAAAAGTACTCAACTTTGGTAGCTTCTAATTCAAAAATTATAACTTATATGAGCTTGATTATATATATTATATTCTGTGTAATGATACCTTATTCATAACTTTGCTGCCATGTGCACGGATGACTGAGCAGCAGGCTTTTCAAAAAGTATTGTCAAAATCCTCTTGTACCAAGTTTGGGCTGAAGCAGCGAGTGTGGGTCAAACCAATTATGCATTAGTTATCTCAGTTGGAAAACAATTAGCGAAATTTTCAATTGATTTTGTGCATTTGAATTAAAGTCAATCCAAACGCAAGAAAGGGCTTATTACAAGCTAAATTTATGATATTTTATTTGCCATGATAACACAATCTTGGTTTTTTTAAGCTCTTTTACTGAGTCTTTCAAAATGGAGAAATTTATCTTTTTTTCTCGAAAGTCTGCTATTAATTACCTTGGTAATTCTTAACACACGTGTCCTTCTTTTTCTTCTTTTTAGTCTTTAAGGTCGTTAAACCATTTAATTCATGTGCTATTCACGAAAAGCACCGTGTACACCTTATGCAGGTGAATAGGTGCAATGGACAAATGAGCTGAACGTTTTTAGCTATCACGAGACAAGTTAGAAGGCTGTTAAAATAAATTAAATATTATCACATGGATTGAAACAAGGTAATTTGAAAGCTTGGATACACTGGATCACATTAAACAATGAAGCGTTGAAGCACAAATGAGTATTCAACTTTTAAAATGATTTGAGACTAAAGTAACACATTCATATGGCTTGCCCCACATTCGTTGCATCACCCCAAACTTGGATCAAGGAGATTTTGACAACACTTTTTTAAAAAACCGGGGCTCAGACATCCATGGCAGAAATTTCATGAATGAGGTACCACTGGGCAAGCAAAATTGATATCCATTTCGTCTATTGTCCCATTGGTCTAATAATCATTTGGTCCAATTCTCAATTTGTCTAATGCCTGTTAATTCTGTTTTTCATTTAGTTCAGTATCCATTTTTTCTACTATTGGAAATATCAATTTTAATTTTTATTGATACAGGTTTATTTCATTAAAGATGTATCTTAGATTGACAACTGCATGCGATTTACATGAAGTGAGGAGGCATACGACATGGGACGCCACAAGACAATTTAGACATACATTACAAACTGATACAACGCATAATTTTTTTATACAAATATGTAAAACGAGAGAGATAAAAAGGGGAATAAGACATCTGTAATATGTACCAATGATTATATTGTAGAAAATATATATTTTCATAGCACGAGTAAATGTAGGAGTAAAGATCATTCTTATAATAACAAAATCATTCGAATCACCCTAGAGTCTAAACTAGTAAAACAATTTTGTTCGAAGAAAACTGATCTATGGCAAGGAATAGAAATGCCTCTCATACACCGTGATTAGTACTTCATATTTTGACAACTGCATGCGATTTACATGAAGTGAGGAGGCATACGACATGGGACGCCACAAGACAATTTAGACATACATTACAAACTGATACAACGCATAATTTTTTTATACAAATATGTAAAACGAGAGAGATAAAAAGGGGAATAAGACATCTGTAATATGTACCAATAATTATATTGTAGAAAATATATATTTTCATAGTACGAGTAAATGTAGGAGTAAAGATCATGCTTATAATAACAAAATCATTCGAATCACCCTAGAGTCTAAACTAGTAAAACAATTTTGTTCGAAGAAAACTGATCTATGGCAAGGAATAGAAATGCCTCTCATACACCGTGATTAGTACTTCATATTTTACGATCAAAATCAAACAGATTACAATTGTTTTGGAATGGTAACTGTGTGTAGATTTAAATGTGGAGTATATACATATTCCATAATGCCTGTCTCATGTGAATTTAATGTATGGAGTTACAGACCATATTAGTAGATATATCATACTTATAAAAATACCATGCCTATACTCAATAACTTTTTAAGCTTGCCAAATCATACCATTTTGATCGAGACCATATGAAATGTCTATTGTATTCATAATGCATGCACATTTATCCATGATGTGACCATATTTCGCGCGTGAACCAAGTTTGCGCACACGGCAATATCTGAAAAACTAGAAAAGATTTTGAAAATCTGCTAACACCATTGGATAGAGGAAGCTAAACTTACCTAGGGACGTTTTTTTATAATTGAGTGTGAAATTATGAAAATATCAACAAAAAATTGGCAAATTTGGCTACTTTTTGCTTCAGTTTCCAAAAAATATGAAGTTACCAACAAAGGGTCTCAATAGAAATCTTAATTTTCAGAGAATATGTCATCAGACCTGTAAGTACAAGGTGATACGAAATGATTGTATGACATTTTGTCTTGCAAATGATGCAATTATCTTTCCTTCTCTCTCTCTAAAAAAAAAATCGAGTGATCACTGACGTCACTCCCTGGGGGAGTGAAATAGATTGAAGCTCCACTCTTTTCCTCTTTGAGAACACTCGATAGTCACTCGATATTCACTCCTAAACAAGTGATCACTGACGTCACTCCCGGGGGAGTGAAAATATAGTGAAAAATTCACTCTTTTTTTAGAGAGAGCTAGTTTGGTGGGTTGCTACGTTGGTTAACTTTAATAGATGTAAACTCACCGCACGAAATTAGGTCTCGTGGTTTATATGCCCCTTTTTCAGTTCCAGAGTGTAGCAATCAGTCATCGGACTTTGAGATCGCGATATCTCCGAAATTATTCGTCGATTAATTTTCTTGTTGGAACCATTTTTACTCCAGGATTTTGCTTTCCGTTTGATATTAGTGTATGTGAATAAATCACTGTATAATATGAGAAATCATGGATCGAATATCACAATCCTAAGAAATTTTAAAATGTGCTGGAAATATAATTACCCCATCATACAAGCAACATATTTGTAGTAAAGCCCATCGCACACTATACGATTGTCTGCATCCGATTTTGGAAATATATCGGAATAACCTTAAATGTGCGCATTTTAACCTCTAAATCTACCTGATTCAGGTTCTGAACAATAATAGGAATACTAAACATACGGTTTTGGTGCGCTGTCAGATTTATAACGGAAAAAGGGCCAAATCAATTTTAAATTGTAGACAATCGTAGTAATGCTCTGTCGTCACCACGACTCGGAGCCGGTTTGGCAATTCCTACGACCAAATAGGTCGCAATAGTCTGTATTTTCGATTTTAACATACTATTCAGAACCTCAATCAAAAATATTTTCTGTGTTTAAATGTTTATAACAACTTTTTCTTCCGAAATCGGATAGCACACCGATCGAATAGTGTGCGATGGGCTTAAGCCTCTATTTTAATATATTCTTTAAATTCTCATTTTCATGAATGATTTATATGATTTATATATTGGGAAATAATATTGAATCATTTGGTTACTCAACGTGAATTACATTCTTCGTAATGATTCAACACACTATACATGTATAGCAAAAACAAAGTCATCATCAGTAGCTCTTTACAACTTTAGGTATTAAAACTGATGGACAGGAGCAAAAGGAAATCCTAACTTCAACTCAGATCATCAGTTTCTCTACTTTACAAATCTGTAACTTAATTTCTGTATTCCACCATCCTTTCCTCCAAAGATACCAGCTCACACTTTCTATTTCCTTCGCTTGGCACAATAACTTAAATTTTATCCTCTTATGTCGCATCTGTTGTTGAGTAAGTTGTTGATAAGCCACTCAGAGTAGTGATGACAGTTATTGAAGAGGAGCCAATAATTATTGTTATTTATATACCATTGACCCAAACGATCGGCTTCCTCCCTTGTACAACGACTCTGCCCTTTATGGTATTGCCACAGTGGGCATACTTCATGTACTCCGGATCTTCCTATCCCTCCGTCTCTGTAAATCAAGTCATTTGTCCCCCATTCGTAGCATTTGCCACGGAATGCAACAAACGAATGCTTCAATTTCCATTTATTTAGGCTAACATCACGCCTTCGTCTTTGGCTACGCCAAGAAGAGTATGGGACACCACAGCTAAAGTCGGAAAAATTGATGTACTTGAGCGTGACCAAAGCATAGTCGGCTGGGGATGAATAAACAATGTATACACAACACATGAGGATAAATTTTTAGTGTCTGTTTCTTTTAATCCTTATCATGCTCGTTTGATGCCACGATTTACTGATTTTAATCATAACATTTAAAAAATTCTCCTTTTTTACTTTAGTTATCGTTTAATAATAAAATTCTACTCCCTGGATTACCTTATAGTTTACCAATCACCTGTATTTCTTTACTTACCAGTCACAGTCGAGATGACCGCTGCAGTGATGAAGAAGACTGTTAGCTTCATCTCCTTCTTCAAATTGATGTCTCCTACGCCTGGAGAAGATATGATTCTGTACCAGGCTGGCGGTCTTCTCTCCGTCAGTTCCCTTTCCAAATTGATTGTAAAAGCCTCCAAACTAAGTGATTTTATCTTACTAGCTCGTTTTTCAAGACTGGCTGATTTCAACTTCCTTTTAATATTAAACCCGGGTTTGTTACTGGGGTTCAGAATCTTTTTAGTTTCCTTCTTCTTGTTGGAGGTGTTCCAAGGTGTATTATTATTTTGTTTGTTGTAACTCGACCTGCAAAGTACCAGGGGTGCAAGGTTTACGAGGCGGAGCAGGGTAGGGGAGGGGCTAGGTTGCCTGCAGGGGCCGGTTGCACAAAACTTGCGTTTGAACGCAACTCAGGAAAATCAAACGCAACTTTATTTTAAGCCAATCAGAAGTGCACATTAAGGACTTGTGTTTGATTTTTAGGAGATGCGATTTAAAGCAAGTTTTGTGCAACGGGCCCCAGTACTACCAATACTTTTGTTAATTGTCACCAAACAAAAGGGTCAGCTTTTTTACTTATTGGCAAGAGACCAAATCCCCTGGCAAAATTGAGATTAAATGCTTATGACCAGAACAATCAAACATTTCAATTATTTCCAGCCCTTGATATGTTGTTATCCGGTATTTTATTAAAGGAGTACTCCGGCCTGAAAATAATATTAATTGAATGAATAGAGTAAGATTAAACAAGCAAAACAGTGAAAATTTCATAGAAATCCGATAAAAAATAACGAAGTTATTGAATTTTTAAGTTTTGCATTATTTTGGGAAACAGTTCTATGCATGTTATCATGAATATGTAATGAGTGAGCTGATGATGTCACGTCCCCACTTTCCTTTTTTAACTATATTATATGAAATCTTCATTATTTCATTTTTTCATACATGTCTGTAAATAATATCTCCCTTGCAACAAAATAAGTTACAGCAATGATGAACTTAAACATTAAATAAGGAGTCGGTCCTTTTAGTTATAGGCTTGGAGCAGAAAATTTGAATAATTGCAATTTCATATAATAAAATACAAAAGAAAAAGTGGGGATATGACATCATCAGCTCACTCACTGCATATTCATGATGACGTGCATATCACTGTTTTACCAAAATAATGCAAAACTTAAAAATTCCATAACTTTATTATTTTTCATCCGATTTCGATGAAATTTTCAGTGATTTGTTCCTTTAATTTTACTCTATTTATTCAATTCATATTAATTTCAGGCAGGAGTACGCCTTTAAGTAATAAACCCTATTCCCTCGTCACCTCAATTAGAATGAACTATTTTCAATGCAAAAGCAACTAGAAAAAAAAACCGTTAAAATGCTGATAAAATCGGGATCTGTGTATTATTTAGCGAGTCTCATTATATTGCCGAAAACTCTTTTAATAATTTTAAGGATTTTGTTAGTAATGTCAAGAAGGTACTATAGGCAAGCTTGCCTAGTACCTCCACGGTAATTTTGGTATAGAGATGCGTACTTAAATATAACTTTCATCATCATTCTACGGAAGCGTTAAAGGTTTCAAAACGTATTTTCGGCTTTGAATTATGATAACGCCCCTCTAGTTCTCAAGACAAATTAGAATTTTCTCGTCTTATGCCCCTGCTGACTAAAATTTGGCAAATATCTGCCATTTTTTTGATGAGATCATGAGAATTAACCGGCTTTCAAACATTGGTTAGACAGCACTGCGATATAAGAAACTTCTGTAACATGATTATTTGTAATTTAGGCAAGGTCGCAAATTATCTTTACTGGCAGAATGGAAAAATTTAGATGGGTACAGATCCTCCAGTATCCCCGGCAGGGGCAGCGGAGCGTCTTTCAAAGTGTGGGGGAACCAGCCAGAAGGGGGGCACCTACAAGGGGTGAACATAAAACAAAAAAGGGACCATTTTTGTGACATTGGTATTACCCTACAGTCCAATTAACATAACTGATATACACAAACATCATCTTCCTCGTTTTTTTTTGTGGTTCTGGACACTGCTTCAGCTTCCCCAGTTAGCAGTTGGGTGTGATGGTCTAATGACTCATGTGCAAGGGAGCGAAGCGAGCGAGCAATGCTGAATTCCTTTGGTTGTTAATTATTTATAGCGATATAATGAAAATCACAGCAGGAAATTAATTGGGGGAATGTCGAATTGTCTTTTAATTCATATATTATCCCTGTCGTTATTCTTTAGGATTACATCGATATCAACATACTTTATGCGATCTGCTTGGTTTCATTGTATACTATAAGAGCTAGCGAGCATAGCGAGCGAGTTTGGGGGAGATTTTCAGAAAATATTGCCCTTAATTGGTGTAAATTATAGGCATATTCGAGCGAGCGGAATAAGAAATCCTTTGCTGGAGGGGGAGGGGGGGATAGGCATTATGCCCCTCTTGTCTCCCGCTCCACTGCCTTACATTGTAGTAATTATATGTACCTGTTACTACATAAAGCAGCATCGATTATTTGAAGTCAGATATGGCTCTTTTTGTAAGAAACAGTGGGAAATATAGGTAAAAGGGGGCATTTATCCGAAGAGGAAAGGGAGCTCATCAGAGATGGAATGGAGCACTTATAAGAAGAGGAAAAGGGCACATATTAGATAGGAAAGGGGGAACTTATCAGATTTGAAATGGGGCACTTAACAGAAGGGGAAAGTTGGCACTATTTAGAAGGGAAAAGGGGCACCTATCAGAAGTAAAAATGTACTTATCACCAGAAGAAAGGGGCACTTATTAGAGAGATAAAGAGGCAGTTATCAGATTTGAAAATGTGCACTTATCAGGAGGGAAAAGGGCACTTATCAGAAGGGGAAAAAGTGCACTTATTAGAAAGGAAAAAGGGCACTTTTAGTAGTAAAAAGGTCATCAGAGAGAAAGGGGACATTTTTTCAGATGTAAAAAGGGCACTTTTGGGGTACTAAAAAACTGGGGGAGCACTGGGCCAGTTCTTTTTTTTCTATCCTTCCCTTTTCCATTCCTTCTTTTCTTTCTATTTTTGTTTTGTTTTCCCTTCCCTTTTCTTTGTTTTTCCTTTCTTTTTCTTCTCCTTTCTCTTTTCTGTTTTTTCCTTTCCTCCTTCCTCTCCCTGTTTTCATCCTCCTTGTTTTGTTTTTATTTGCCTTCAGATGTCGCACATTTGCCCACGGCAATTTTTGGAGGCGGGGGCCGGGGGGGGGGGGTGGGTTGACATCCCGCACCCCCCCCCCCCAGCGACGCCCCTGTTTATACTTCTTATTGAAATGATCCCACTTAAATGATCCCAGATTAAGCATGATCTCTAAACCTAACATGATCTTAACTGATCTTCAAAACCTACAAAAAGAAGAGAAATTTAAACTAATTATGTCAAATAATGAAACAGACATAAGCACAATAATAATCTTAGGAATCAGCGAAATGTATGACAAACGATGAGACCTGCCGAAAAGCAATAAATCATAAAATCAACATAATGCCTCCCCCCCCCCCCCGATGCACAATCAGATCTCTGTTGCGTTCCCAGCGAGAGCAGCAAATGAATCCACCCCCCCCCCCCCCCATTTCCTATAATGATTATTAAGTGTGCCTTTCTGCCCAGCTGTTTTTCTTTCTTGTTTACTTTCTACTACTCTGTTCTATCTTGTGACGTCCCATTCTTTATACATTTGAACACTTTTGCGACATCTTCGTCATGAAATCAATATAATGCAAGCATCATGTATGACCTTCAACAAGAACATAATATTTTTGGTCGCTCGCTTGCAAGTTAGGAGTAAGGCAGAATTGCATATTATGCAAAGATTAGAAAATATATCCTTAACGTTTAATGCGTGTTTAGTACAATGTAGGGGTACAGCAACGTTTCAAAACGCCATTTTCCCATTCTTGTCTTCACCCTTTTTAAGTAAGTTCCCCCTTTTCCAAAACGGTACCCGGTTCGTTGAAACCCCAAGTGCGTGGGTCGTCTTACCCCTCCTATGAAAATACCCTAGCACCGCTCCCAGCTTTTATTGACTATTTGCACAAACATTTGTACATCGGATATCAAATAAGAACCATGAATAACAGATTATCAACCCAACAAACATAATAAGTGCAATACAAAATACTTAAGTCATGAAAGGAAGAGAAGACCTAGGGTTTTTTAATTACTAAAAAATAATACTAAATAATTGAGTTTAATAAATTAGATAATATTTATTAATATATAAAATGTAGGGATATTGATTGACTTGATATAAGCAGCAGCAAGGTGAAAAACTCTTTTAATGCACATTTACATATAGATGACTTCAGTCTTTGAAGTTTCATTTTTTAAAGTTTAATTTCCATTTCCTTTCTCAACTTGCTACTAAATGGCCAGAAGAATAAATAGTAATTAGACCAAATGGTCATTAGACTATATGAAAATTAGACCAAATGATAAGTAGCCTAACTGGTTATTAGACGAACTGGATATTAGACCAAATGGTCATTAGACCATATGACAGTTAGACTAAATGGTAAGTAGCCCAACTGGTTATTAGACTAAATGATAGGTAGACCGTATGGTATTAGCCAAAGTAGGTGTAGCCCAAATGGATAAAAGACCATGTGGCTTGTAGACAAAATGACTGTTAGACTATTTGGAAATAGACGAAGTGAAAATTAGCCGAAGTGAACATTAGCCCAAATGGGTTTTAGACTAAATGGGGTTAGCCAAACTGTGTATTAGCCGAATTGGTTATTAGGCCAAATGGAAATTAGACGAAATGGTAAGTAGACAAACTGGTTGTAGACAAAATGAAGTTAGACCACGTGGAGTTCGACGAACTGATGATTAGACCAAGTGGTGGTAGACCAAGCGATAGGTTACCATATACATACAGGAGGACACGCCATAAATACCTTGCACAGAATCAATTACATTTTAAACGTTTCAAATTATACCTCTACCACATGCATGGACTAAGGAAAATATGAATTATATTCACATTTTTAAAGTTAACGATGATAGACAAATTTATAGACAAAGGAAATTAGTTAGAACTTACTAGAAATTTATTTCTGGTGAAAACAACATTCATCTTAGTAAACGAAGAAGCTTGACTGGGGAGGAATTTTTAATTTGTAAACAAATCTTTCGGCATATTACTCCCAGTGTTAAAGATCGTATGCTCGATCTGTAATGAAAAACACAAGTCAGAAAAAATTGGAACCAGCGGGATTCGAACCTGTCATCTACTGCTTGCCGGGCAGCGACTTAACCACCAGGCTATTCTGGTTCACGGCCAAGTCACGACGAACTAGAATCAAATACCCAAGATCCTCTTCTTTCTGACTCATTAATATTCAAACGGTCCGCCGTGGAACAATGGTTAGTAAACGAAGAAGCTTGACTGGGGAGGAATTTTTAATTTGTAAACAAATCTTTCGGCATATTACTCCCAGTGTTAAAGATCGTATGCTCGATCTGTAATGAAAAACACAAGTCAGAAAAAATTGGAACCAGCGGGATTCGAACCTGTCATCTACTGCTTGCCGGGCAGCGACTTAACCACCAGGCTATTCTGGTTCACGGCCAAGTCACGACGAACTAGCCGTGAACCAGGTTGGCCGTGAACCAGAATAGCCTGGTGGTTAAGTCGCTGCCCGGCAAGCAGTAGATGACAGGTTCGAATCCCGCTGGTTCCAATTTTTTCTGACTTGTGTTTTTCATTACAGATCGAGCATACGATCTTTAACACTGGGAGTAATATGCCGAAAGATTTGTTTACAAATTAAAAATTCCTCCCCAGTCAAGCTTCTTCGTTTACTAACCATTGTTCCACGGCGGACCGTTTGAATATTAATGAGTCAGAAAGAAGAGGATCTTGGGTATTTGATTCTAGTTCGTCGTGGCTTGGCCGTGAACCAGAATAGCCTGGTGGTTAAGTCGCTGCCCGGCAAGCAGTAGATGACAGGTTCGAATCCCGCTGGTTCCAATTTTTTCTGACTTGTGTTTTTCATTACAGATCGAGCATACGATCTTTAACACTGGGAGTAATATGCCGAAAGATTTGTTTACAAATTAAAAACATTCATCTTAGTTTATAAGAAATAAGCAATAGAAAATAACATTTTATTGTTTTGCTTACCTTTCATAAATCAACATTACCCTACGCATGTAAAATAATAAACAACGTGAATCAAAATGTACTTTCCATAGTAAATCAAATAGCACATAGCAAAAGAAAATCCATGTTATAATTCAAACTGAATATTATGACTCTTTTACCAACAATAAGTCAAAAATTAATACAACATATACAACAGGCGTATTCACTTAAAAAGAAAAATAACTACGATATGTTTCCTGCTTTATACAATTCCAAGTACACTAATTTATCTTTAAAGTGGTCTTCTGTGAAGTCGTGTTTCCAACGTTGATATGTATTTCAACTTTATAAAAAAAGAGAAAAGATGAGACGGCTTTGCATAACATCATATAAAAATGGCATACTAGGAACAGAATACAATATGAATTAATCAAAACTGTTCTGTACACCATTCATTTTCAGTTAAGTTTCATATCTCACATTTCAGGTTACTCATCATCAGTTTCGTTTACAAGAAATATAGAAACAATAACAATAGAAATAGGAAGGTGTTATGAATAAACAACTCAGATCAATTCGTTTGCTTGTAGTTGCTTATAAATTTAGCACTTTGTTGGATTAGAAATAAGGACATGAAGGAGCCTAAAGTTAAAGCACAGCTGCTTGTTGGTTATAGGCCCCAAGCGATAAAAAACCGTCTAACAAAGTAGTTGGAACGAACAAAGCACAGTGTAAGGAAACTAAATATGAGTAAATAACTATTATAAGTTTAAATCGAATATACGTGATTAGTTATTAACGAAGAGTACACAAATGCAAATGTTGATTTGGTCAATTATCATTTCTAGGATTGATCAAAATAAACAATATTTAAAATCAAATGTAACAAATAAACTTAAATAACAGAGAAATCTATTCAAGTGATATTGAATAGTAAATAGTATACAGTACATCAATCAACTTGGTAGTAAAATGATTCAGTTCACACAGTGCATCTTTTTCTGCTTATCTTGTATTGTGATCATGGAGTACATTTGCATAATTTGAATCTCTCTTTAGATATTATGTTAGTGCTTTAATCATGCATACATTTTCACATTGTCACTGGAAATGTGTCTAAATAGGCATCCATCCTACGCGACATGTTATTATACTCACATAAATATCAAACTCTTCTCCCAACTTTACAAGGGCAGCTCATTTATTGTTTGTTTCTTTCTTTCTTATAAAAGACCTATTGAAGTTCGTTTCTCTCTGTAATTGTCCAGCTCAGACTGAGGACCAGAAATCTAAACTAGGTAGAACAATGGTCTTATAAACAAGTTTAACATAAAGTGTTAACAACCGGCTTTGGTCTTCTACTTCTCCCTGACATTTAGAGTAATGTTGTCAGCATAGTATCAACAAAGCCATCATCAGGGCAGTGAGGCAGAATATTTACATTATAAGGCAAAAGAAAAGTGGCTCGAAAATTCAACCTCGAGGAACTCCTATCGTAACTTTGGGGGTGTTACATGTTGCCTCTTTAAAACAAATCGACTGTTCTCGGTTGGAGAAATATGATTTAAACCACTAAATAGACCTACTATTACAAGAACATCCAATTTTTATTTACGTAACATTATTTCCATTGTCTTTGTCTATAAATTAAATATACAGTTTATATTTTTCATGAGAACACCATGTTCATGTTTCAAATTATCTGCTCTTTTCAAATCGATATTGGTGTAGTCTCTTGATTTTCATACAAAAGGTCCTAGGATTGATCCTCGCGCGATGCCTACATCCCATGACAGGATGTTTTACCACGTGTGTCCCTCTCTACCCAGGTGTAAATGGGTACCTGGCAATTACTGTGGTAACTATAATTGCATAGCCCTCAGGATTAACAGTATTGATGCTGCTGAGGCTTCCCTGAGTAAATAAGATCAATGATGATAATGAGTGTCATTATCATTACTATCATTGTTATTAATATTATTGTAATATTATTATAGTTATTAGTACTATTATTATGTTATCATTATTATTCATTATTCTATTATTATTATTATTATTATTATTATTATTATTATTATTATTATTATTATTATTATTAAAAAAGCCGAATTAGCAAAACGGACAATTACAGTTTGATACTGCATTATGCCACTGTATATAGTCTGCAGTTTCGTTTATAATTTAAAGAGGAGTTTATTGGGATAACATTTTATGTCTATGAATATTTGGTATGCAAATTTGTTCAAAATATTTGCTCTTCTTTTTTTCATATAAGCCTAGGGCTACGAAAATTAAATAAAACAAAAATAAACAATTGGTATGTATTTAAGCAATGGCAACCTTGTGTTTTCACAGTGTTCCAATTTGTCTTTAGCGATCAGCCATTTTGATTGATTAAAAATATTCCTAACTTTCTTGACAACTTGTCTTATTCTACTCGACACTGTTTTTCTTTGTAATATTTTATTCAACACTTTTTTTTTTGGATAGGTTTCTTTATATTTTCTTTAATCAGATTAGATCAGTTTGTGTGATGGATTTCCCCTTCAAAGTTTAGACAGGCATCATTGGTTAGATTTTTTTAAATATTTTTCTTTTTTCTGATATGTAATTCAAACTCACGCCTGATGCAGATCCGCCTCTGAGGGATAGGTCTCTTTTCCCCCAATGATGGATATGGTCATGAAACATTATTATTGTTATTGTTTCATGTTCTGATGTTTTGAAGGAATTATGGATCGCTGATAGAGACGATGTTCACACGCAAGTCCTAGATAGGTTCATTAACTTCATTGTGACGTGTGTGAGTGCAGCCAGGTGCTTGTAAGATTCTACCAATATTACTAAGGAGATAAATTTAACAAAAAATAGACCACGGACGACATCAATTTCATTCACATCATTTACTTTACCATGATATTAAAATACAACAAACCGTGTAAAATTCCTTTGGGTATACAAGAAACCTATTTCTGAACAGTCATCATTATTATTTGTTTCAGTTACTTTTGTTTTCAAAACCTCAGATATATTTTATACTTGTTTTAAAAAATCTAGATTTTCATCATATTATATTTCTAACTAGCATGTATATCAAATGTAAATCTACAATCAAATCGGACCAAATGGGTAATTATAGTAGTCCCATACATGTATATATACAAACATGAAATCATCGACAAGTGTAAGTAATATCAACCAAGATTTACAACAAAAAATTAGGTCCAAAACTGATCATAAACAAAATCTAAAATCCAAGTATCATATGACTACAAAAAATGGACCTTCTCATTCGGTTTCCCCTCTGAGAAAGAATGTTGGTGAATTTTAACTTTGGTGTATATAAGGCATATTAAGGTGCATTCACAATAACTAGCCAATGATATTTTAAGCTACTTGGACACAGAGACAGCATATATACAGGAGAACATGTGCACTTGTTTCGTGTGCATGAGTTAGCGGAAGCAATAAGTTGATCATAAAACGATTATGTAAGTTATCAGCCAATTAAGAATCTTCTAAATGTCAATTTTATTCCAAGCCTTCCAAACTGGTGATTTGGCTGCATTCAAACAAAACAACCAAACAGAATCTAGCGATTAGCAAGTATCGAAAACAGCACCCACACATAAAATTACGATATATTTACAAAATGACCGCGCGCAACAGCTTACTGGGCCAAGTGGACAACCATGTATATGGAAAATAAGGGAACTATGGATTAAGCCCACCTAAAATATCAAATATACGAATAACAGTATCAAACATGTCAAACCCCAAAGGTTCGACGGTAGTCTTAAAACAACGTCAAGCCAAATTTATCACTGTATCCAATCCTCATGGTTGAACTTGAATCCTCTCCATATATATTTTAACTTCAGCTTAATTTGCACCATTCTATCTGGTTATAGCTGTGTCACAACATAAAATGGATCGAAAATATAAAAAAAGACAACAAAAATTATATCTACCCACACATATATCCGCACACTGATATTAACTCATATTACCGTCCATGGGAAAATGAGCATATTATTTCTTTACTTCATACTCAACCAAAACAAAAGAAATCGGGTCGCCTTTATAAGCAACTTCATTATAAAAGACACGGGGCATCCTCAAATATCCTCCATAATTATGATTATGATAATAGAATTATGTTTGCACCGAGGAGCAAACCTAAGCACGGGTAAAAATACATGTACTTATAATGTTTACGAATTATAGCATGAAGACAGACAATAGACATGGTTACGATCCAAGAGAAGGACAACCGTTTTCCCGCATCGTATTATTACATCTGCCATTAACATTTATAGTTAATGATTCCGTGTGTGCAGTTGGCATTCTTTCTAATCCCAAAATCAGAGATACCTGTTCCCGTATTGTGTGAAAATATGGCAAAAGAAACATGAGCACCATCATGAAACTCAAAACAATCTCAGTTACGGAAACAACAATCTCAGTTACGGAAACAACAATCTCAGTTACGGAAAACAACAATCTCAGTTACGGAAAACACCAAAAAACACCAACTTAACACTCAATACCAACAACAATCTATACAGAATACATTTCAAGCTATTTCCTACAGTGGGTGAAAGCATTTGGCTATGGCTATATGTCAACCCCTGTCAGATGGATGCGGACACCTTTTTGACCGTCTCGGCAGACAGTCTTCCTCTTCATCTGAGGCATCCCTATTGTTCGCAATCAGAATGTATACCATTAAAGGAAGCGACAAGTCGCAATTTATGGGCGGTTTTACAGTTGGCTGCTCCTTTCTCTGGATCAAAGTTCAAAGCGACTTCAATTTATCGCACGCAGCTAATAAAAGTTCGCACATTGACCCAAATTTGAGTAAACAAGATCGCGCGTTGTATTTGAATCTCATTGGTCGGTTACGTATGTAGGGATTCGAGTTAACGATCACGCGAGGAATTCGGCAATAACATTCCTTCGGTAGCGCACGATTGGACCTGATTGTATCCGAATTTCCCCGAGTCAGACCAACTGGTCAGGCCCATGGATTACGACCTGCCACTCCCTTTAATATCTTCATTATAAAGCATGTACAATGCTCGGTCTTTGCAACATCCAAACATTTTATCTGTGACCTATCTCAGTGATTATGTGGATATAATATCCTTTTATCAATTAAAAGTACTCTCTTCCATATTCTACAATTTATTAAATCCTTGCCCCTCCCCTCACTAAAGGTTTCGTTAAAACATTACTGGGACCTACAGACTTACATTAACTAATTCCTTAACTTGCTTGTTAAAATGTCTGAATCTGACTTTTAGAATAGGCAACATCTTCACGAGCATAAAAGTACATACTATATAAAGCTCGGGGTCGCTCATTCGGAGAACCCAGAATATATATCTTCAGCTTTTTAGTTCAAAGAATATATTCTTTAAGAAAATAGAACAAACATTAAATCATGCCCATGCTCTACGCACAGTGGGTATATATCTCTCTTAAGACAAACCAACATGATCTGTGACCTATCTCAGTGATTATGTGGATATAAAATCCTTTTATCAATTAAAAGTACTCTCTTCCATATTCTACAATTTATTAAATCCTTGCCCCTCCCCTCACTAAAGGTTTCGTTAAAACATTACTGGGACCTACAGACTTACATTAACTAATTCCTTAACTTGCTTGTTAAAATGTCTGAATCTGACTTTTAGAATAGGCAACATCTTCACGAGCATAAAAGTACATAATATATAACGCTCGGGGTCGCTCATTCGGAGAACCCAGAATATATATCTTCAGCTTTTTAGTCCAAAGAATATATTCTTTAAGAAAATAGAACAAACATTAAATCATGCCCATGCTCTACACTCTTAAAAATGCGGGGTCAAAAATAACCCCAAACGGGGTTACAAATGACCCCGCATGCGGGATCAACTATGCACAAACCCCGTGCGGGGTCACTTTGACCCCGCCATGCGGGGTCACCCAAAGTAACCACATAACGTGGTTACATTTCGACCCCGAATGTGGTCAAAATTTAACCACGATTGCGTGGTCATTTCTGCATAACTTGACCCTGCATAATTTGACCCCGCATACTAATGATCATTACCTTATAACCCCGTCAAAACGTACGGGGTCATTTCTTCCGACCACGCAACGTGGTCATTTCCCGTCGGACGGGTTGACACTTCTGCCAGATGCGCATGTACCATCCACGTTTCAAAGATTAAAAAAAAAGAAGCTAATGTCAAGTAATATCATAACATAACATATTTTGTATATTTTGCTCACTATGACCTATAACCTATCCTCACCTATCGTATAGCATATCATATACACCTATCATCCTACTTTAACCCTACTCCTATTATAGTCCTACATCCTATCCTATACCTATATCCTGAAAACCTTTACTTTATTATATATGGACTGTATTGCAGTGCTTGCTAAAAGTGGTTAAAGATTTTAATTGAATTTTCTAATGTAGATTTTTAGATCTTAAACCTAATTACATGTTTGAATATGTACAACATAATAATTAGTATACATACATTTTTCATCACATTTCAAAGTGCAATCATTGCATAAAAACTTAAAAATCAAGTGTCATTTATATATATAAATTCTGGTTGTTTACGGTTGCTCATGGGTATTCAGGATACATCATGAATATTCATGACAATGGCCCAACGTTTAACCAAGTAGAAGTCGGACCAATACTTTGCTGATGAATAAGCAATATTTCAAATGGTTAGTGATTAACCAGTGAAATTGGAACATTGTGACCAACATATTTTTGGAAATAACCCATATGGTGTTGACCAATCGCATTGGTACATTTTTTGACCAGTCCTTTTTTAGAGTGCATTAAAATGACCAGTTTTTGCGTGGTCATTTTGACCACGCAAAAACTGGTCATTTTAATGCAGCGGGAGCATTATTGATCGAAAACAACCCCGAAACGTGGTCGAATAAATTCGACCACGCAATATGCGACCCCGCATTTTTAAGAGTGTACGCACAGTGGGTATATATCTCTCTTAAGACAAACCAACATGATCATTATATAACACACAACATTCACTTAATCATGACCAATAACTGCATCCTAAAGCAACATACCTGTTTCGAACTTCCGTGTATAATAAGGAGGTCCAGTGGTGCCTACCTAGGATGATTTTTTTTTGGCCATTTCTACTACTTCATTCCATGGTCGTCTAGCATGAATGCCAAAGGGGAAGGGGGATGTAGCAGTTCCTTTGAACTCTACTCAATCCATGGGACAAATCTTAACGCTACAGTTTGTAAATGAAAGTCAACTCAAATACATCTTAATGATCCAAACCTGTCATTGTAATGCTGCCAATTAATTCCTATCGCATTCATCCTTTTAACAGCTTAAGTCCTAGTTCAATATATGGTAATCTCCCCTTCAGAATTTCTCCTACTAAAATATTTTTAAAAATTGTTAACTTAAGGTAGCTGCCTGTTTATATCTACATACTTACTTTCTTATCCTTAATATTATCAAATCTATGACTAGCCTGTGCCTATATCCCAATAGTACTGTTGAATGATCATAAACCCGAACATGTATTATAGCACAATATTTTTTTTCCTTCTTGCAAACAAAAACAAATTGCCAGATCCTCATTCAAGCACGAAATGATATCTAAAATTAAGGTAAGCCAATTCTCCGAATTATCAACAGGTCCTCTGTATTAAAATCAATTGTACAATATTAAAGAACATTATGTATGAGTTAAATAATAATTCATTAATTATGCAAACAGCAAATAAGAAACAAGATCATTATACTTAGGGAACTACTAATAATTTGTGTCCAAACGCTTCACTTGACGGGAATAATCAAACCAGTCTTTTAGAAACAATTATTTAAGCAAATTCTTTAGAATAATTGGGAGAGCTTTTATTTTCGTGCTGATAACGCGCGAAGGTCATGAGATCCGTCTAACGCCCTGCTACCCCTCCTTCACTGTCTAGGCAGTGGAGTAGGGGATCCGAGAAGGAACCAGGGATTGGTCTGTTAGCGGGTGGTTCCGACTCGGTGGGGGGTTAGTCACAAGACCACCGATTAAAGATATTAAAGGGAGTGGGGGAGTGGCAAGCCGTAATCCATGGGCCTGACCAGTTGGCCTGACTCGGGGAAATTCGGATACAATCAGGTCCAATCGTGCGCTACCGAAGGAATGTTATTGCCGAATTCCTCGCGTGATCGTTAACTCGAATCCCTACATACGTAACCGACCAATGAGATTCAAATACTGGAATAAAGAACGCGCGATCTTGTTTACTCAAATTTGGGTCAATGTGCGAACTTTTATTAGCTGCGCGCGATAAATTGAAGTCGCCTTGAACTTTGATCCACAGAAAGGAGCAGCCAACTGTAAAACCGCCCATAGATTGCGACTTGTCGCTCCCTCTAAAAGTATCAAAATAGAAGTTATGTCAAGAGTACCAAAGGTCAAAAAGCGCTAGGACACGAGTGATTAAGGTGTCATGACGTATTTATTTATAATTAAAACTATAGGTTGCTGACCTCTTTCAAACCACTTAACCAGAAGTACAAACAACTTTTCCAATGATATCTAAATAACCTCATGAACAAAGTATATATTGTTATAAGTTGGCAGACAAAATTAAATCATTTATAAATCAACTTCACTATTCAATTAATAAGGGGGAAAAGGAAGGGGGTATTAGTGGGGCAAATGAAATTATTAGGATGTGTGGCCACTTACATGCAACGCGGTTGTTTAATTGCGCGATATCGCGTCTTATACTGACGAACTGTACCTGCGGCAGTTGCTGACGGCGGGGACGATGATGCGGGGTCGGGAAGGATGATGACGTTGTTACACACGAGATGATGATGTCGAAGACGATTGGAAGTAAAAGTACTAATAGCAGCGTCAGTGGACAGGAGAACGAAGAATGTAAAAAGGAACGACAGGAACATTGTCATGATTTTATATCAACTAGCTGGAACGGGATGAAACAGGAACAATCAGGAACAGTTAACAGGAACTAATAATCAGGAACAAAATAGCTAGCGGGAACAATCGACTTACTTTTTCCAATATGGTAGAACTTATGTTGCTTGATGTATCTTAAATAATTTATAAGTTGTTTTGTTGCAGAATAAAAGTCCACAGTAGATGTTCTATTTGACTTGGCTCGGGCTCCGAAAATGAACTGTGGCGGCAATAATCTGGACACAGTTGAAGTCGCGAATTAATGTTACTTGAAGATGTACGGGAGGGGGAGATGGGAGTTGGGAAGGATGGGGAGCCAAGTGAGTGAAAACAGGGTTGGGTCTGGTTTTATACCTAATTACACATGCATAACAGTCTGCAGCTGATTGATACATCATTTACAGAAAGTGGGATGAGAAAAGAAACTACAGTTATCATTGGTCAATAGTTAGTAGGAGGGGTCAGAATAGTTCTGCCATGCCATCACATTCTTTGACCACTTGGAATTTCTGACCATATGTTGTATTAATTAAAGCCCTTCTCAGTTTTGTTTACACAGGTTAGAAGATAATCCTCTTCCACTGGCCTGGACATAATAACTTCTGGACTTTTGAGAAAAACAAGATTATATACCTCAAACGTAGTATGTGCTACAAATCATATAGATATAGAGAGAGGGGGAGGAATTGGATAGAGAGAGAGAGAGAGAGAGAGAGAAGAAAGAATCGAAGGGGCTAACTCATAGAGATAGAGAGGGAGCGAGATTGGATAAAATAGAGAGGGAGAGAAGGGAGAATAATTTGAAGGGGCTAACTTCCTTATCGTTACATATTTATAGACAATATTTAATGAAACATAACATTTGATTTGATCACCAGATATAAATCTTATTTCCGTAATGATTTGAAATGTTACACGGATCACACTTTCCATGCTGAATCAAACATTACATAACAAAAACATACTCTATAAGAAATCATACAAAATTAACATCAAATACTCTCCCAACTATTATTTTTAATGATATAAATTGTACCAGCAGTAAGGCTATGAGGATTTTCTAACATAAAATGCATCCTAAAAACTCTAAAACCTCGAGACATACCCATACAAAGAGTAGCCCCCCCCCCCCACCCCCACCCCCCCCCCCCCCCCCCCATTTTCCTTCGTTTACACTGTTATGCCCGTCTACATTCTCCATTTTACATGTAAATAGAATGCATATATTATAGCGAATTTAATAAGACGTACGATCGGTTCTAAACTACGATTAATATAATACCTGTGTAAAGCCAAGCTTGTTTCTTCTTTAACTTCTTTGAACTTGCCCCCTCCAAGTTTGGGTGTGTATTCCGTTCTTTGCCTATGTACAACTAATATAATGCTTTTTTATGACCACTAATACTTGGCACAAGAACTCGACTTCCCTTTTTTTAATTTAACAGTTGTTATTCAGAAGTCTGTTCATAAGCCACTCAGCGTAATGATGAAAGTTATTGAAGAGAAACCGGTATGTGTAGTAATTCATATAGCATCTACCCAAACGATCCGCTTGCGCCTTTGTACAACGACTCCTTCCTACATAATATTTCCACACTGGACACACCGATCCTGCACTTCTTCCTATTCCTCCATCCTTGTACCACCAAGTACCATCTCCCCATTCGTAGTACTTGTCTCGGAATCTCATAAAGGAATGCCTCGGTCTCCACTTGTTGAGGTAAACATCACGCTTTCCATTTTTTTGATCCTTTACGTCTTATATTATCGTTTGGGACACCACAGTGAGGACTATCGATCCTGTTTTGGTAGTGACACTCACATAGTCAGCTAATGGGCATAAAGAATAAACAAAAAATAACATTAAAGTATTATTTGTAATACAGTATGAATAGTCATACTCGTATGTCACGGAGCCCGGGAGAGGACATGGCGAAAAATATTAGAATATTTGGATATTAAGTTGTTCTTACCACTTAATAATAAACTTGAACTTGAACTTAAATTTAAATAAGTCGATCCCACCACTAAGTAATATGGGTGTCTACCTATTTTGGGGGATGGGGGAGAGGGAGGGGGAAGGTGGGGGGGGGGGGGGGGGGGAGGGGGAGGAGGAGTATAGGGGGATGGGGGGCAAGACAGCCCAAGAAACGATCTTCATTTCACACTCAATTCAATCATAATCAGGGGCGGCGGAGCGTCTTTCAAAGTGGGGAGGGCACCAACAAATAGGGGCACCTACAAAGGGTGGAAACAAGGCGGAAAATACTGACACATTAGTATACCCGTACATTCTGATAAATACACAACCGAGGATCATTTATGACACTCTACACACTAATATTACAACGAAAACTCTTGATGGAGACGGACGTGTAGTATACGGCTCCTGTAGCCACCACCCCAATTTTATTCTAAGACGAAATGATACTACTTCATTATTGGATATAGACTCTACTTTATTCATCTTCATACTACATTGCTTCCTCGGTATTATAGTGGATTTATGATAACTCATTTTGGAGTGGAACATTAACCATGACGACCCGTGCACTTCGTTCACTTAGATCAAACAACACTACACCAGAGCCTCACGGCGCCCGGGCCCGTACGTCGGTCGCCGCCATACCCCCGAAACCGGTCTCCAAAACAAGAGTAACTCAAGCGACAATGGAAGGATCCGCCCTGGGCTCCGACCCGCAACCTGCCTCCGGGACAGACGAACTGACCCTGGCGGACATCATGCAATCCATAAATCGTTTGTCGGATGATGTTTGCGCTAAACTCGACAAACCCCCCAAATCTCCAATGAATGATTTTCCTATGATTTTACAATCCTAACCGATGACGAGTTTAATGACATTTTCTCTCTAAATTACGATCCTAGAAATTCTTCCCCTCTGTCCAACAGAGAAGGCACTGCTAACTTTGATTTGAATAGTATTAATCACCTAACAACGAAATGCCTGAGCTCCAGCTTAATTTTGATGCTAACGATGTTCTTGTTAATAATAGATATTCAGAGTATGTATTACCCGATCAATTATCTAAGAAAGCCTCATCTAATTATAACAACACACTTTCTTTACTCCATCACAATGCACGAAGCCTCAATAGAAACTTTTACCAATTCCAGTCATTCATTCATGATTTAGATGCAGATTTCTCAGTACTTGGCTTGTGTGAGACCTGATTCACTGACTCGCCCCCTTCGTTTTTTTTTAATACAGGGATTCAAATTGATATCTAACAATAGGGAAAGGAAAAAAGGAGGTGGGGTTGCCTTTTACATTTCAGATAACTTAGTTTTTGATATAAGACCCGAACTAACACACGCGACCGAAGTAATCGAATGTTTATTTATCGAATTCAAAAATCACGGTGACAAAAATATTATTATAGGTGAAGTCTACAGGCCTCCCAATGCAAACTTTATTGAGTTTATATCTGTTATCCAGTCCATATTAGCCTCACCTCTTCTTAATAACAAACCTTGTTTCATCATGGGAGACTTTAACCTAAATTTACTTCATTATCATCAGAATTCGAATTGTAGGGACTTCTTAGACATACTACTCAAACATTCATTTATTCCGGCCATCACGAAGCCTACCAGAATTTCTGATACCTCATCAACCCTCATCTTTACCAATACTAATTCTCCCGTTTTTTCTGGCGTCGTTGTTTCTGACTTATCCGATCATTTCCCTATATTTTCCTTTATATCGAACATCACACAATCATCTCCATCAGGTAATAGTAAACAGAACGGATTTCGAGTGTTATCAGAGGACAACCTCAACAGATTCAGAGAAAGCCTCTCGTCTATTAACTGGCAACAGGTATACGAATTTTCTATGTTCTTTTCTAGGCAGTTATGTTCCTTTAAGCGACCAGCCCCACGTAGTTATTTATGTGTGTCTTGCTGGTGTTTCCGTTTACCCCGATCCTGTTGTTACGTTTCGGTGTCTGTACGGTGTTTGTATGTTGAAATTATGCGTATCCCCAATTTTAAGGTTATTACCTGCTTTTCCGAATATTCATATTTTTATATATTTCTATTGTCTGTTTTTGTTGCAGCAATATGAGTTCGGAAGTTAGGTCACGGACCCCTGCTTTTTCCGAAGAGTCGACTTGTAGTGACGACTTCTAGCAAGACTACTCGGCCTCCCCCTAGTACTTTCGTACCCGGGGGGGGGGGGGGGGGGGGGGGGGGGGGCTTTAGTTGAGTTAGGGACGTCAACCCCGAAGCCCGCGAGAACGTCAGATTCTAGTGGTTTCGATATCATAAATCCAATTCCCCGGTCGCTCCAACCAGAACAGGGACGTCTGCTCCGCCACGGCCCCGCTATAAGCCGCCAGGGGAGATTCGTGCCACTACTGCGGGGCAACTAAAGGGCTCCGCCCATCGAGTGGTTTGGATATCATAAATCCAATCCCCCGATCGCTCCGACACAAGTGGGGGGGGGGGGACGTCTGTTCCTCCTGGCCTCGCTTTAAGCCGCCAGGGGACATTCGTGCCACTACGGTGGGCACCGCCCATGTTGGTCTGGGTTCACATACCCTAGCCCCCGGTTTTAACCATATGGGGGAACGAGTGCTACCCGGGGCTGTTGCTCTTGCCAGCTAATGGGAGACTCGAGCCAACAATATTGGGCGGTCTGCGGAGCACCAGGTGTCGTCACCTGAGCGCGCGAAGACTAGTGAGCTCCTATTTCCGCCCGCAGGTGGAGCATTTATGCTTCCACATAACGCCCATTTTGGTGGGGGTTTGCAAACCCTAGCCCCCGGTCTTACTGACCTTATGGGAAAACGAGTGCGACCCTGGCTGTCTTTACAGCCGACTAACGGGAAGACTCGAGCCAATAATTTTGGGCGGTCTGCGGAGCACTAGGTGTTGTTGCCTGGGTGCGCGGAATTAGGTGGCCTAAGCCGCCCGCAGGTGCAGCATTTTATGCTTCCACATATCACAAATAGTGCTCACGCGAATACTGGGACCTCGTCCCAGTCCGCTCTTGCAATTTGCGCCTCGGGCGCCCACCTCACCTCCGTAGCCTCAAGTCGCTCGGTCAGTGTGGGTAGTGTGTGCGCGACTTTGGGTACAAACCCTTTAGCAGACTTCTCCCCTAGAGGGAGGCGGGCATCCTTCCTTTGAGGTTTTTGGTTCACGATTCCGAATTCTATTCGGAGAACCGCCCGAAGTCTGTCACAGTGGCAGGGCTGGTCCCTCTTACCGGATACCACAGCCCCTGCCTCTACCCCTCTTCTGGGGCCTGTCAGACGCCCCAAGAAGCGCGCTACGGCTTCAGCTCCTGTTGAACCAGATCATAAGAAGCCTAAGAAGGATACAATTAGAGGGCATAGGAAAAGCAAGGCATTGCCCGTTGCTGCCCCGTCTGAGCTACTGGCAGTGATGGTCCCTCTTCTTGATACCACAGCCTCTGACTCTACCCCTCTTCAGGGGTCTGATACCGGTCCTCCTCAGTCCGACTTAGCTCGGCAGCGTCATCTCGATCCACCCTCGTGATTCTCCCACCCGTATCCCCTGGGGTTTCCGCTGGGTGAGGAGACTTACAGCTTCCCATGGCGGTACCCGCCTGGTCCAATGGCCAACGTCTCACTCTATTCAGGCGGTGTCAGAACTTGAGTCTGTTTCTGAATCGACTTTGTCGGAACAGGCAGAGACTCAAATTATGCTTTCCCTTTGTGAGGCGGAGGCTGCTGCCCTATTGTCTAATTATCTGCCTGAAACTGTCTAGTCGACCCACTCAGGGCCCGACTCCTCTATATTTTGTTCAAGCAACAAACTCCATCTGAGGGTTTTCCCCTCACGGAGAATTTCATAGCGGAGTTTGACCGCGTTGAGTTTTCCCCTAAGCGCACCTGTCCGATTATGGGCAAAGCCTTTGCTTTTAGAACCCAACATCATGATAGCTTTTTCAAAGCTAAGCCTCTTTACCTCAGTGATTTGGGGTGGGCTAACGCCTGCAGGCGTTTAACCCCTGTACTTCCCCCTCTTTCAAGGCTGAGGATAAACCTTGGGGCAACGTCGGCAATTAAATCAGAGCTGGCACGCGTTTAGTCGCAGACCAGGGCTGCCTTTCCGACCTCAGTGCCAGCGGGGACGAGCTGAATATCACCGAGGGTGATAAGCTTACAGGGGCGGATCTAGCTTTTTTCCAAGGGGGGGGGGGGGGATGGGTTGGCCCAACGACGATGAGGAGCATCGTCCGCGAAGCGGCGATGTCCGGGAGCGATGTTTCCCTGGCATCTACTAACGCAATGGAGACCATAAAAAGCATAAAAAATGCTATAGGAACATACTGTGTGGGTCTGGACATATGGCGTTTTTCTATGGGGTTAAACCCCCTAACCCCCCCCCCCCCCGTAGATCCGCCACTGAGCTTGTCATCGTTGATTTTCTTCTCACTCTACCGGTGTGGCCGCTGGTCAGTTACGCACCGCCGCAGGCGCAATGGCCCTTTCCATCCTTGAGGTTAAGGAGTGTGACTTAAGGCATGGTCCCATCCCGCCGTACTTGCAAGTGCGTGCTGTCTACTTGCAAAAAGGTGGGCAAAATTTGGGGATCCGTACGTGGTGAGTACCGCCTCAGTACGGATTTGGAAGCACGCAGACACGTCGTAGCACTTTTAGTGCACGAGGAACTTTCGCTGCGTTCAGTACGGTTGACGTGCGTTGACGTGCGTGCTGCTGACGAGCGACCAACACACGGACTCCGTGAGTTTTTGAAAAATTTTCCCACAGTTACTTGCTCCACGGACAACGCACCTAGCACGTGCGTGCTCCGCACGTGATAAGTGCAGGGTCCGTGCTTATTAGGCGCTTCTCCAGTTCCATTGTCCAGTGAGCACGCAGAACTCACGTAAATCGCACCGAGGAAGTACGTGCTATGCACATGCAACGCACGTTGTGCGCGCTAATTTCTGCAGGATATATAAAAGCCGAGCAGACTGACGAGTATCATTATTTCGTCTCCAAGATGCCCAAGAAGCTTAACAAAAAGGGGTCAGCTCAAAAGACAGCTAATAGGGCTAGGGAGGCCCAACAGAAACGGGCCGTAGATGATGTAAAGGCAGGCGACGAACAGATGAGGAGCGATGAAAACTCGGCAGATGGTGACGGGAAAAAAACTCACGTTTATCGCACTTGCACGCACTTACTCCCTGCAAGTCAGTAAGGACACCGTACGTGAAAGTACGGCCTCCGTGCGATAACGAGGCAACCGCACGGCGATCGCACGTTGAAAGCACGTTGTAAGCACGTACAACTCACAGTGCGTTGACGTACTCCTTCCCTGCTCTTGCTACTCCCTCCCCACGTTTTCAGAAACACGTGGCGGACGTGGCCTCCGCAGTTCACGTACGGACTAAAAGCACGCACGGCGGGTTGTGACCGTGCCTTTACCGTCACTCCTCCAAGTCGTCCCTTCTCGGGGCCCCTCCCTCTTTGGTGGACAATTTGCCACAGACTTTCAGAGGGAAATTCGTCGCACCGAAACAGGTTGCCCGGATGGCCAATCTGTTCCGTGCTCCCCTGGGACGCCTTCGTGGGCTCCGTAGTGTGAGGCGGATTTTGTATAGAGACTGAAGCTCTTAACGGTTTGGAGGTTCGCTCAAGCCACCTAGCTTTTATCGGCGACAGTATTGTTATATCACAATGGCAATCTTTTTTCTCTCTCCGCCCGCTCCCCGGAGGGACTATTAGAACTCAACCACCTCCCATGTCTGCCCCGACTTGTCTCGCATCTCTCGCCTCCTCGTTTTTTCTTTGTTCCCAAGCGCTTGGGGAAACTCCGATTCTTCTTGGAAAGAATAAACCATTCATTGCGGATGAAATGCTTACTATACAGTGCGTCCCAATAAAAAGGAAACCGGAGTCAGTTATTTTCCCAGTAAAATGGAACAATTCATGTCATATAATATATATCATCATAAAGTTTAGTTCTTCCTCTTTCTTTTGACACCTAATATGACACTTAAAGTTTATGCATTGATGAGCAAGGAGAGTTTAAAATTTGAATGTCAAAATCAATTTGCACAGAATATGTAGTCAAGATTGGAAAAGATGCAGCAACGTTGGTTAACAAAGGGAGGACTCATTAGCAATTCTTTGGTGTTCTTTTTTATGTTTCTTTCTTTGAAGCACAAGCTTTTCACTTGCTTGCCTGACCATGCAGCTAACAACACAGCATAGAGTTTTCGTGAACCGCACTGGAAGCCTTCAGGAAGTTGCCCAAGTTTTCCGTCGTCGGTTTCCTGTTCCGTCAAAGTCAACGATCTGGAAGAACGTTCGAAAATACCAGAATGAAGGTACAAGTTTGAACCTCAACAAAGGCCGATCTGGGAGGTCAAGGTCAGTCCGAACTGAGGACAACATTGCCGCAGTTCAGCAGGAAGTAGCTGCAAATCCCCATGTCTCGACGAGAAGAAACGGACTTGGCATGTCAATGTCTTCCTACCACAGGATCATCCGAATGGACGTGCAATGGTATCCTTACAGGATACGCATTCGGCACCAACTACTAGAAGCAGACATGCCCAGACGACTCCGATATTCCCAGTGGTTGCTGGATCGTGGCCCAAGGTTTGTTGAAATCCTCATCATTGCAGATGAAGCGTCCTTCTTCATGAACGGCAAGGTCAATAACCACAACGTTCGGCAGTATGCTCCAATCCACACCCCACCACCGTTCCACTACGATGTCAACATCAGTCGCGAGAAGGTTTCCGTTTGGGTAGGACTCTGTGGTAATGGATCGTTGATCGGACCCTTCTTCTTCAACTGAAATCTCGATGGAGAACGCCAGACATCGTTCCAGAACTTGATCAACACTTCGTTCGCCAGCCTGATGGGAGCTTCGAAAGAGTCTGATGGGTACAAGATGTAGCACCGCCTCATCGGAGATTAGTCGTCAAGGAGAGACTGCAGGAACTCTTCAACAACAGAGTCATCGCGTTGAATCATGATGTCAAATGGCCTCCCAGGTCACCAGATCTCACCCCGTGTGACTTCTTTCTTTGGGGCTTCTGAAGAGTAGGGTCTACACCTCCCCCACCACGAAACACTAATGACCTGTGTAACAGGATCGTGAGAGAGTGTGAGGCACTGCGGCACCAAGAACCCGTGATTCGCAAGGCAGTAGGAGCCATGAGGGGCAGAGATTTGCTGAAATATTCGTCTTTCAACAAGGCATGACAAAAATTTAAAAACCCAAATTGCCCAAAATGACTTTTGGCGTACTTTGGCTTCGCCCTAGCCCACTGTGCGACGATTCGTAATTTCGAAGGTTCATAATTCCGAAAGTGAAAAGGGTTCATAATTCCGAAAATAAAAAGGGTTCATATTTCCGAGGGTTCGTAATGCCGAAAAGTTATCTAGGGCTCTATTATATTTTCGCAATTACGAAACTTTATGAATCCTTTTTCATTTTCGGAATTATGAACCCTTCGTCATTTTCTTTTACGAACCCTTTTTCATTTTCGGAATTACGAACCCTGTTTCATTTTCGGAATTATGAACTCCTTGCTATGGAAAATTTGCTTTTTGGAATTACAAACCTTCAGAATTATGAACCTTCGAAAAAAACGAACCTTCGGAAAAACGAGCACCCCACCCCCGTTTATTCAGCCTATCAGAGCTAATAAAGCAGGTTTATTCTACAACAGCCGAAAGAAGATTAATAATAATAATAGTAATAATAATAATAATAATATGTCTTGTTTACCTAGGGTAGCCACGTCAATATTATATATCGTTCTCCCTGAGGGCCCTGCAATCATTATTACCCCGGCTTAAGCTGAGCGCATAATATATGCCCTTTACATTTAATACCAGGGGCCCGTTGCACAAAACTTGCGTTTGAACGCAACTCAGGAAAATCAAACGCAACTTTATTTTCAGCCAATCAGAAGTGCGCATTAAGGACTTGCGTTTGATTTTTAGGAGTTGCGTTCAAACGCAAGATTTGTGCAACGGGCCCCAGATCCATTTATGTTCTCCTTGACTCTCTCTCTCTCTCTTTCTGCTCATTTCCTTTTCTCCTTTCATGCCTTTTGATACGCTTGTAATTTAGATCATTAATTACGAAATTACAACTTAAAACGGGCACACACAGACATAACACTTATAATTTAAATAAGTACCAGAAACCGCCCAAAAAATTACATAATGCTGTATTTAATGGAATGAAATATTTCAAAAAATGTGGGGTACAATTGAAAACGAATGATAGTTTCCTTCATTTGCAAACATGTAGGAGATAATACACACAGAATGTACCCATGAGCTTTATGATTTGGTTACATACTCATCTGATTATACATCGTTTATGTAATAGAATCATTGTGATTTTAGATTATACATCAAAAGTAATATATCAATGTAGCTAGTCGGTATTATTCGTGCATTATCAGATTACACGATGATACTTTGTCAAATATTGTTAGACAAGTCAATAATACAATTTTTGTTCTAAGAAAACAGCAAAGTTTTAGCCTGACGATTACATTATGTAACAGTGTACCAATTTCAGATCTAATGAAAGGCTTAGATTTCGCAGAGGTATTATTAAATATTGTAGACATGTATGGCCATTCCGACCTGCACTCAGTTAATATGATTATCTATCATTAAAGGGTCACTAAAAATAAAAAAAAATTGCCCATTTTTCGTAGGAAGGTGTCATCAGGAGCCAAAAAATATCCATCACACAATTTCTTATGCATTCAGTCATAATTTATAATCATTTGAAAAGTACATTTTTGCTGATTTACACAGTCATAAGTCCCGCCCCTAAAAAAAAACCCATCGAAGCGACATCGTGATCACGTGATCTGTGACGTATGAAAAGTAAGGGAAAATATTCCACTACCCTATACCGTGCGGGCCTGGGGGCCCCCGGCAGGCCCAGCCCGGTGCCGAGCATGATATTCACCGCATCGACCATTTGCATTGCGTATTTTAGTGTGTTTAATTCCTCACAATAACTTTGATTTTGGGACACAGTTTCATCAATAATGCCTAATCGGTGTATAGTTGCGGGCTGTAGCAAGACCCGTAAAGATGGTGTAAGCCTACATCATTTTCCTAAAGATGAAAATCTACGGAAATTGTGGGTCGCAAAGGTAAAGCTCACGCGGGCAGAGTGGCAAGGGCCGACCAAGTGAGTGGAGTACAATCTGCAGCGATCACTTTGCCGAAGATGATTTTGAGGATCCCGGGCCTGTATTCCGAATTTGGCATGAAGAAGGATAAGCTAGCTAAAAGATTCAGCTATTCCTACGATCAGACTTGGAGTCAAGTCTTCCAATCTGTTTTCCAACGACAGCAGCTGCAGCAGATTCACCCGTAGACCGAAAATTCTGTCTCTCGTTCGTTAGCTAAGACGACCTAACGAACGAGAGACAGAATTTTCGGTCTACTTCACCCGTAACTCCAGGGAGCTCCAACGCGTTGGAGCTCCCTGGAGTTACTTCACCCACGGCCCTTCACCGTATTCTGCGAGGGGTTCAACCATATAATATGGTCGAATTTCCCCTTGCCACTCGAGCTTCTTTGCCTTCGAGGTCTGATAAATCATCTGATAAATCAGAGTTCGTATCTGCATGGCTCAGAAAAAAGTCCTCCAACTCGGAATCGCGGGCACTTTTCCTCTCTCTATATAAGTTACTCGAATTCAGCCAAAATCTAAGTCATTACTAACGTATTATGTAAAGCAAAGTAAAAAAAAACAAAAGCGTTCACCAGTCGCTATGTACACAGGCGTCAATCCGAGTAGAGAATCTATTGTTCATGGGGGGGGGGACGGCTATTGTGTCGTCCCCCCCCCCCCCCCCCCCCCATGATGAATCACGATTTCCGCCCATGGCTATGTACGAGGGGAACATAGTCACTGCCGTACTAAAAATGTGTAGGACATTGTACATACAGACGCATAAAATGGCTGTGCACGCGTTTATGACCAATGCAAAACTTCCGTTCGGCAAGCTCAGATGGATGAGAACATTGTTCAAAAGAAAAGCTAAAAACAAATCAAGAGCTGTATATTTGGGCAAAAGCGTTTTCTGATCTTGTAGAAAATATATGGCTAATGATTATTCACTCCTAAGATTATATTGATTAATTTCCGTTTTTTTTTCATAAATTGTCCGTTGAACAGAGGGGTCAAATACCGCTTTCTGTGTACAATATTATATGCTGCAGCCTGCAGATCTTGTGCCTCTTACTTTTCATACGTCACTTTGGGGTTAGCCAATCAGCTCACGAGTTTTAAGGAACGGTCCCAAAACCTCTACTTTACCCCCTTTTTTTCGCCAAAACGAGACATAATTTGGACAATCGATTGGCAGATTCGTGATTGGAAGGCAAAACTACATGGAAAGAGCACCCATTTTATCTCTAATTTAGTCAACCTTTAAGTGTCCACCTTAAGAGTCTCTTACAATATGACTATTGTTCATTTGATACTTACACTATAAAAAAAAACATAATTGTACAAAGTCAATTACGTTCTGATCTTGTTGTCTACAAGAGGGTTGACAATACAGTTTCATGAAGAATATGAAAGGGCAAATCCAAGGTATGTCCGACAGATTACCAATTAAAACGGGATTGTACCATGGATAATCGTGAACATAAATTGGCATAAAAATGTAATTCTACTTCATATTCCGTCTGATCCAAGCCAAGCTATAATAGGGCTTTGAGCTTGAAACAGTGATTATAATTATATACTTAAACATCTTAGATATCGGTAAATAATGGGGAGAAATATCTTAGACCATTCCAAAAGTGTTTAAAGATATTCCATCTCCAGATCCCTACTTTGTTTCAGAACGTAACAAAATTTCGCTCTGCATTGTGCCATCCGTAACAACTTTTCCTTCCGAATGCTTCATGCTTCATGATGCTAGCGCCTGAATAAAGTTCTCTTTAAATTTCGAGGCATAATAATACAGATACCAATATGAAATGTCATGAAAACTCTCTCCAATAATTGCAATAAAAAAGTCTAGTACACGTTTCAACTTTAAAATGTGCAAAGTTCAGTTTGATATAAGTCCTAACTTTTTCTTATTTTTTTACAAATCATTTCATCCAAAGAAATATTACAGAAACCGTTTAAAATATGACCCCTATATGTCGAATCTATAATATATCTCAGTTTCTAATGATAATGCTTCTCATTCTTTTTTCTACTCGCTATTTCTGTGTTACGCGAAAGCATATTACTCTATGTCATATTATGCATGCTTTCCCTATATGATATCCTTTATTATCTATCATTTCATAATGTATAGATTTTCATTATTCAATACAATCTTACTGACAATTATTTTTACGAAGTCGGTTCATGAGATACTCAGCGAAATGGTGACAGTTATTCCACAATAGGTCATAATTACTATTACGCCTTTGCCATTCCATAGCAAGTTGGTCGGCTTGTGCTCTTGTACACCTACTCTGCCCCACTCTCTCGTTAGTCGATTCAGGGCATTGCAAAGGATTACCCCTCCCTACTCCTCCTCCAGACAGATTAAAGCCTTTTCCGAATTCGTAGCACTTTCCACGGAAGTATACGACAGAATGTGTTCGAGACCATTTCTTAATTTTAATCGGTTCAATATCTCGCTTCCTTCTACCTTTGAACGCGCCGTCCGGTGCCTGACATCTGCTGTGTTCACATGTCAAGCATAGCTTTACGTGATAGACATCAGCTGCATGAATAAAAATTGAGAACAATATATCAAAGTTGTCAATATGTCAAAATGAGAGAATAGTGTGCGTAAGTCTACAAAAGGGTTACATGTCTTTTTCCCGAAGGTTCATAATTCCGAAGGTTCATTTTTTCCGAAGGTTCGTTACTCCGACGGTTCGTAATTCCGAAAATGAACTAGGGTTCATAATTCCAAAAATGAAAAAGGGTTCATATTTCCGAAGGTTCGTAATTCCGAAAAGTTATGTAGGCCTCTATTGCATTTTCGGAATGACGAACCTTCGGAATTATGAACCCTTTTTCATTTTCGGAATAACGAACATTCGGAATAATGCATCAAATGTTCGGAATTATAATTATAAGCGCAAAAGCTAGGATCCAACTGAGTCACGCGGCTTGTCATTGACAGAGCTAGACACCATTATTCTCTCATTTCCATTTCTCACAATCGTTTTTAAATTTTATTTCCAAGAGAGTCGCCAAAGTTGTTTGTATTAGTCAAATTTCTTTTAATTGCATTGTAAATAATTAGTTGTAAAAGCTCGTCTGATCCCGACAAAGAATTAATGAAGGTTGAAATTTTGTCAATCTGTTGGTCATTTGAATCTGATATCACTGAAACCACTATCCTAGAGTCCCTTTCTAGAAAGAGTTAAGACATGGACGTCCGCTTTTTATGGAAACAAAATGGCATTTGCATTCTTTTTATCTAAAACAAACAGGTGCTCATCGAACTTGAATAGAAAAGTTGCGTAATAATGGAAACAAAATGGCATCCCCGATTCTCGCAGGAAACATTTTTTTGTTAACCTTTCAAACATTTATGTCCATTTATATAGCGCAGCTACTATACAAATATACTCTACTGCGCTTAATACAAAGTATCACATTATTACCCCGGCTTTAGCAGAGCTGCCATGATAGGCGCTAAGGCATTCAAGGAATTTCTTCCTACCGGGTACCCATTTACTTCACCTGGGTGGAGAGTGTCAAATGTAGATGAATGTCTTGCCAAAGGACATTAGCGCCGCGGCGGGATTCGAATCGCGAACCATGTGATCCACAGTCCGGTGACGTATCCACTAGACCACGACACCTCAACAAACAGAGTGAAACAAATAATAATAATAAGCAACTTAACAAAACTAAAGACAACAAAACAGAATTCTGTTCTGTTGTCTTTAGTTTTGTTGGTTACAGCCCTATAGCTATAGAAGATCCGATAGTTAGCGGGTCCGATAGACCGACACCCAATAGATAGAAGGTTCGATAGACCGAATGTACGGAAGGGTCCAATAGACAGACGGTTCTATAGACCGAATCGGCGGAGGGTCCGATAGTCCGAAGGTTCTATAGATCGAATGTCCAACGGGGTCCGATAGTCAGAAGGTCCGATAGACAGAAGGTTCTATAGACCGAATCGGCAAAAGGGTCCGATAGTCCGAAGGTTCAATCGGGGTCCGATAGTTAGAAGGTCCGATAGACCGACAATAACGTAAAAACGGTAAAATAAGTTAATACAATATGTTTTTAATTGTTTTATCTCATAAAAGGAAAAGGGTAATGCCTTATCATTTTCTATGTGTATTGTAATAAACCGATGCACTGTAAGCCCAACCCCCCCCCCCCCCCCACAGAAAATGGGGAACTTATTTTAAAGTTTTGTTTTATACATTTTCAACATGTTAAAAGTATTTTTATCAGAGCATCATCATCATCACCGTGGGGCGGGGGTGGTCCACCCATGCATCTCAGCCCCCCCCCCCCCCCCGGTTAATTTTGCCACTAAACCGATGTATTGGCAATGGGGAACGCTGACCATTGTTTGAAACATGGAAATCTAAATATATGGTGCACACTAAAAGCCCCGAGCCCCATCATGCCCGAAGCATTTTTTTCTAGTGGAGCAAGCTGAGGAAAGGGCGTCCCCTTCAAACACAAGTGTTATTTTTTAAAAAAAGAAATCTTATGGAGGCACACTTTATAGTTGAATTTTAATTAAATGTAACAAAAGATAAGATTCTGACAACAAAAGATTCTGCCCGATAAAAATGAAATTGTTTCAATTAGGCCCTACCACCTTCTTGGGAGGGGGCGTTTCCATTTTTTTTTTTTTTTTTTTTTTTTTTTTAGGGTTGTCAGTTGATATTTTCCTACCAGCTATGATGTCAGCTATTATACTTTTTTGAATGTTCACCGACTACACCCAGTCTACTACCTTGTGGCAAATTTTAGTTTGTGGACTTTGTCGGGTAATTATACCATTTTTTTTGGGGGGGGGGGTGGGGGAATTCGAGAATAGTCGGATACCTCACTGCCCGAATATTATGATATTTGGGCTTCTTGTTGCAGCAGGACGTAAGAGGTGCTTGCTGCAAAAAACAATCTAGGCCTAGTTTCTTGCGAACGAGAGAGAGAGAGAAAAAAAAAAGATTTTTTTTATCCTGAGAATAGGTTCTAGCGAATTGTTATTCCGTTCTCACAATCTGTGTAACATGTTATCGGCATCTTCCGTTCTCATATTTGGAAAAGACTATTGGTCACAGGCCATTATTTCTGAAAATTCATCTCTTTAGCCCCTTTAGTTCAACTTGCCGCTCGATTCTTTTCAGTTATGTTGCTAACATTCTTTGATTAGAAAAATAGCATAACATTAGCTAGAGATTCAAGATGCAAACCAAGTAACTTCCATAATAATATGACTTATTAATATAATTGACATTGGTTTATATACATAAATATGGCGATTATATTAAAAACTAATAAATATCAATAATGAAAATATAATTGACATTGGTAAATAACCCTAATAATGCTAGTGAGCGAAGTTTTTGAATTTTTGTTTTCTCCTCTTTCCTTTCCGATTTCTTCTTTTCTTTTTCTCTTCTTTTCATTTCTTTTCTTTTCTTCTTTCCTTTTCAACCTCTTCCATTTTTGCTTTTTCTTTGGTTGGAACGCCCCCACTTATTTTAACCACTTATTTTTTACCCACTTATCATCCACTATTTTACCCTTTTTACGTATTTATTGTCGGTCTATCGGACCTTCTAACTATCGGACCCCTACTGAACATTCGGACTATCGGACCCTCCTGCCGATTCGGTCTATAGAAACTTCTGTCTACTGGACCCTCTCGTACATTCGGTCTATCGAACCTTCTATCTATCGGACCTTCTGACTATCGGACCCGTTGATCATTCGATCTATAGAACCTTCGGACTATCGGACCCTCCTGCCGATTCGGTCTATAGAAACTTCTGTCTACTGGACCCTCTCGTACATTCGGTCTATCGAACCTTCTATCTATTGGGTGTCGGTCTATCGGACCCGCTGACTATCGGACCTTCTAGCTATAGGGATGACCCCGTTTTGTTAAGATGCTTATTACTATTATTTGCTTCATTCTGCTTGATCTAGCAAATTCTTTTCTGTTGTTTTTAATTTTGTTAAGTTGCTTATTATCATTATTTGTTTCGCTCCGTTTGATCTAGCAAATAAACTTGAAGAAGCCCAAGAGCCGAAAGCTTGCAATACAACGAATGACCTGCTTTATTTCGTTCCATCACATCTGTTCACATATCTAAATTTAACCTAGTTCAGCCGAACGGTACACACACCGACACCCTCTCTCGCTAACACTATATATATATATATATATATATATATATTTATAGTTAGATTAGTTCATTTCAAGTTCATTTATTTTCAACAACAATTTAAAACAAGGCAAGTACATCGAAAAGAGTACATTATAAAATACAAACTTAAGTCATCGATTTGATTTGATTTGATTTGATTCGTCAGGTATACTGCAATACAAACATAACCAGGTACCATGACAGGATAGCCCATGAAAGCCGAAATGGCTTATTTCCAATCAACGAATTACAATGAAATTTAAGATAATAAAGCAAATCAAAACAGAATGGAATTGAAGTAGACACTATATTATTGTGGAGGGAGCAGCAGGGAGACAAAATAGTCTTAAGTGCGTTGGCACCTAACATATAATCGAGAATCGAAAGTATAGCTTAATGTATTGGTTAACAATAATAAATATTGAATTTCATCTTTAATTTCGTAAATCATGAAATTAAGGAATTAAATGACACTAACAATATAATAATTGGCATAAGCATAACCATACATATATAATATAAAGACAAAATATATAGAAGGGAATCAAGTTTAATTTGTCTCAACTATTTGTTTAGCTGATTCGGTATCTCCCTATTTTTTTAAAGATTACGTGAAAGAATAGAGCTATACACTGTTTTTTTTTAAGAGCTGCACAGTTTGGGGCTGGTGAAATGTATTGAGTAGATTTTGCATAAATTTTCGTATTTTGGGGAAGTGAACATCATTAGAAGATCGAGTTTGGTAAGAATGAAAACTAGCATTTATAGGAAACATATCAGTAATATAAGGAGTAAGTAGGCGCTTTTTTAATAAAATTTATTCATAAAGTTTACATTTTGTAATAGCATTATATCATACAGGTTTGATAAATTTAGCTAATGGAGCAGAGTGAGAGTTGTAAGAAGACTTTGTTATCAGGCGAATATCTTTTTTTTCTGTTATTTAAAAACAACCATCCCAATTCATATTACAGACATGATTATGTATCGAAGAAACAAAGTATTACAAATATATAGTAAGAAGTATTTGGTGGGTAAAACATTACGTAACGATATAACATACCAACAACTTGTGAAATTTTAACACCCACTTCTCCTAAATGATATTTCCATACATTCATCGATATGAACACATAACATTTTAAATGATTTGTATGTAACAATTGAAATCCATTCATATGGAGTTTTATATCTGCAATATTATGATTCATATTACTAAACTCCATGAAATTAGTAAATGAATTCTGATTTGTAAACAATTTTTTATATAGGCATTACTCTCAGTGTTAAAGATTGTATGCTCGATCTGTGGTGAAAATCACAAGTCAGAAAAAATTGGAATCAGCGGGATGCGAACCTGTCATCTACTGCTTGCCGGGCAGCGACTTAACCACCAGGCTATTCTGGTTCACGGCCAAGTCACGATGAACTGGAATCCAATACCCAAGATCCTCTTCTTTCTGACTCATTAATATTCAACGGTCCGTCGTGGACAATAGTTAGTAAATGAAGAAGCTTAATGGGAAGAATTTTAATTTGTAAACAAAGTTTTAGGCATTACTCCCAGTGTTAAAGATCGTACGCTCGATCTGTAATGCAAATCACCGGGAGTCTAAACACCAGGAGTAATGCCTAAATATTTGTTTACAAATTCATGAAATTAGTTTTGGATATATTTATAACTATCTTGTTAATATTAAAGACTTACAAACATTATTAAGTTCATTATTTAGTGTAGTGTTAATAAAGGGAATTTTTGATGACTGTAAAAAGAAAATACTTGTATCGTCGGCAATTTGTATATTGCTTAGAATGTTTGATGAACATTGAATAATTATCGTTTATGTAAATTGAAAAAGAACAAAGGACCCAGAATGGAACCTTTTGGAACCCCGCAAACTACATTTAACATACTGGAATTGGCTGAATCAGGTGTGAACATATTGCTGTCTATTTCTGAAATAATCCTTAGTCCATTTATTAGGAATTCCCTGTATACAGCAACAATAAAGATTTTTGCATTAAAAAATGATGGTCTTTCGTGTCAATTGCTTTCGACATACCGAGAAAAACAGCTACTTTTTTCAGGGAATCGGTAATATCTTGAATTAATTTGGTAACAGTCAATGATGTTGAAAGACCCTCCTTATTAATGAGTATGATTTAGTACGTTGTGAGAAGATGAAAACCGGGAAATTCTATTGGACACGTTTTCAAATATGTTTGAGAAAACGGTAAGAACAGCTATGGGTGTATAATTTGTCATGTTTTGATCCTGATTTAAATACGGGTATAGCCTTTACCTTGAGTTTATCTGGTACAATACCCGAGGGAATGGATTTGTTCAAAATGTGACGTAGTGGTTTGCATACAAATGGAATAACTTTCTTGATAATGTTATTATCTATATTGTCAAACCCAGAAGAAGTTTAATTTTTACATTTTTCAACCACAGATATGGTTTCACTTTCAGAAATTGGTTGTCTAAAATAATATTGAAGAAGTACAGGGTTTTACTACATACATTACGGGTGTCCTGTAGCTGATTTTGTAGAATTGGGACTAATGGAAATGAGGTATCTATTTGATTCATAGGCCGTTTCTTTTGTTTCAGTTGCAGTATTATCATTATCTACAATTTTAGAAGGGATGTCCTTGTTCTGTCTAAAACAGAATTTATTTATTTGCAAGTGGGTCTGGGATTCCCTTTTGATTGAAAACATTGTTGTTTCGTTTGTTTTTAATAACCTTGATGCATTTAGTACAGAAAGTCTGGAAACTTCAGTTGGCGCTCGTTTGAAATAAACTTTTTGTACAAATGTTGTCCTTTCTGACACACTTTTAGGTCTTTTGTAACACAAGCCTTATTCATACGATTAATCAAGTTTTGTTTTAATTTCTGAGAGGAGCACTCTTGTTATATAGATTTAAAAATATGTCTAAAAATCCATTAAATAGGCCTATATCATTCACAAATACTCCCACGAAGGTTCCAGTGAATATATTTTAAAATTCTACTAAATTGACAAATATTGCAATCATTGATTACATGTTTAACTAAGTTTACTTGGCCAGAATTTGAAGATTTTTAAACAAGATGAAGAAATAATGCAAAATATAGGTAAATATTCACCAACATCTCAAAGGAGAATACCACATTGCTTAACCATTCACACTTTATTTGTAAAAATATATTGTCCATCAGTGTATTAGAATGTGTCGTAATGCGTCAGGGCTTATTAACAAGTGGATGGAATGAAAGCGAAGAATACATATCAGTAATACATTCTCGAAAGCCGCCTAACTTTAAAGCAGGCTTAAACCCCGCCCGCCTAAGTGCGTAGATTTAGGCCACCGACTTATGGAGTACCACATGTCACCATCTTTAATCCCACAAATGACCAGTTCTGGATCTAAATGTAAATGCAAAAGCTTGTCACGAAAAAATGATTTCTGGTACTCATTTCTTGCCAAAAATATTTTGTTTCATTATTTTATTACATAAATATAGTAATTGAAACGGGACCTAGGGGTTGACAAATGGCTTTCCATAGATCATCGACCTAAGTTTAGCCAGGCTTAAAGGGGAATTAACCTCAAAATATAAATGTGCTTATATTGAAAGATGTAATCTATTCCTTCTTGTTGTCCTACGTAGTTCTGCATTAAAATATACGAGATGAGTATAAATCAAGATTTTCTCAGCAAGATTTATCGTCTGCTAGCGATACCCAGGGGCTGCCATTTTCTTGATGTTTACATAAAGATATTTTTAATCCGAATGCAAATTTGTTTTTCTTCCTGATGCAAAATCCCATTTAAGATTTAAAATATTTAACAGATATATACATATATTCTAAAAACGAAAATGTGTTTTATATTTCTTATTACGATTTTACGATTTTACTAAATATAAATATATGTTCTTGATACTATGACGTTCGCGACGGAGCGAATTAATTCAAATTTATGGATGACTTTCCCGAGCGTCAATAGTGATAAAACTATGCATTCACCTGATTTTAGATAATGGACTTCAAAAGTCAGAATGCGCGTTGTATAAATTATGTTCTGCTCTGCCAGGCAAGCCAAAGAAATCGATTCTAGTTAGCAAAACCAGATAATCTAACAAGAAATCTATAAATTTCAAATTTTAGAATATATGTATACACCTGTTTTGTATTTTCAATCATAATTGGGGATTTTTTTATAATGAAGAGAAGCAATTTAGCTCGAGGATTAAAAATATCTTCCTGACCGGAACGGTTTTCCAATGGTTCATGTACAACTCCATGTCATCAAGAAAATGGCAGCCCCTATGTAAAGTGTTAGCAGATGATACAGTGAGCTAGAATGTCTTGATTTAAACCCTTTTCTGATATTTTATTTCTAAAGTGATACAGGACAATGATTAAGAATATATTACACCTTTGAACAAAAGTACATTTATATTCTAGTGTTAATTTAACTTAGGTCGCTTTCGAACATACGGGCAATAAGGCGGATATTGTAATATCCAAGTAAATAACATGATATGGAACTTGGAATGAGTCGAAGAGTGTTTTTTTATACTTCAAAAATGGTTGACCAGGTGGTCTATTTGTATACAACCAATAATAGTACTCTCATTGATTTCAACAAACATCGCTTCAGGGTTTTCATTACTGATGTAAAGATCGTCCTGTATTTTATAATTTAAATTATCCAAAGTATAAAATCCACTACCCCACTACCGCCTATATTCTTTTTTTCCTGCCCAATTACTGAGATGACGCAGATTAAGGTGAAATTTTTAACCATGTTTCTTACAGAGCAACTATACTAAAAAAAAATTTTTAAATCAATAATACATACAAACACACACACCCCCACACACCCACCCTCACACACACCCACCACTACATACATACATATATATATATATATAGCGAGAGAGGTGAGGATGTGCATGTGTACCGTTCGGTTGAACCATGTTAATGTTAGATATGTGAACAGTTATGAACGAATATGATGGAACGAAATGAAGCATATTATATATATATTCACACATACACATGTGTATACATACATATATATACATATATGTGTGTACGTGTGTGTGTGTGCGTGTGTAACTTTACTCCTTTCTGAAATTACTGATAGGTTTCCAATTTTATAATAGGGCCTCATGAAATGTGCAACCCTATATATCTCTATGGCGATAACTTATATTAATAATGGTTTCGTCTAGAGTATGCTGGTCATAGCTGCAGCCCACGAGACCGATAGCCCACGAGACCGATAGCCCACTAGACTGACGGCCAACGAGACCGACATCCCACTTGATAATGACTAGACCGGAAGCACAGAGACCGACATTGTCGGTCTGGCGGGCCTTCTGTAAATTTGTCGGAATGCCCATAAAACCGACATGCCACGAGACCTAAATGTCCGTCTTGTGGGTCCTCCGACAACTGAAGTTTCACTAGACCGACATTGTCGGCCTCGTGGACTGTCGGTCTACTGGAATGTCCTCACTGGTTATCAGGGACGAACAACGATATTATAAACCCTGAAATTTGTCGATTCAAAGTTCTTAACCTACCTTCACTTCCATTCACTGCGGAGATAACCGCTACTATGAAGAACAGAATGACAAACTTCATCTTCTCTGAGTCAGCTAGGTCACTCCTCCAAGTTGATGGTTCCAGTTCGTAGAAATCTTCTTTCAACTTGACTAATAGGCAGGAGGTCTTTTCCAGAAGTGACTCCAAATACACAAAACTTTCATTTAAATAGCCTCCTATTCATCTGCATGGTCCGGCCTCGAGAACAGTAAAGTTCACTTATTATTTTTGTTTCTTCGTTGATCAATATTTTTGAAGGAAGCTGAAGCCTGGTAAAATTGATCAAGATGTTTATCGCACGCAAGCCCTCGGAGACCAGGTATTTTTTGTTTCTTTTCTTTATTTCTTTCTGCAATCCCTATGTGTCCTTTTGTAGGAGGATCCTATACAAAAGGAAACAATAAAAGAATCAAGGCCTTAAAGGTTAAATCCAGTTTAAAGTTTTTTTTAATCAAAATTAGAAAAAGAAAAAGTCTCAAGAAATCTAAAGAAAATTAGACACATGGCAAAAATGTATGAAGGTGTATTTAAGATGACCTATTCCTGGGAACACATGGTATATTGGTGAAAGTTCTTGATTTTCAAACGAAAGATGCACGGTGCCTTCATCCTTGGACGAGATGTTTTATCAGCATTTCTCCCTCTCGACCCAGGTTTAATTGGGGACCTGGCAACGCTGGGGTCATGATAAAAGCCTCAGGAAGAACAATACATGTATTGATGCTCATGAGGCTTCCCTGGGCAAACAAAACGATCGTTGTTATATATCATTATTTTTATTATTATTGATATTATTATTATTAGTAGTATTGTTAATAATTATTAATATTATTATTCTTTTTGTTATCGTTGTTATTATTACTATTATTATTATTATCATTTTTCTTATTGGTAAAAGAAAATGAGCAAAATGGTCACGAAGCGGATATCCCCCCCCCCCCCGAAAAGAATCGAAACTGTGCAATATTGTATTATGCAGCTGTATAACTACTTGTAAGCATTTTATTTTATGAACATCAGGGAAATAGTTATTTCGGATGACATTTCAGGTCTAGAAACTCCATTTCTGAGATAAATTGATTCAAAGTTAAATTTTCCATGTTTTCCTTTCACATGATAGGATACCATAGGATAGTCCTCCACTGTACATACAAGAACTTGTCACCATCAAAGAGTTTGAGTATAAGCATCAGCATATCAGTGGCTTTAAGACGATGTGGAAATATAGGATAGACAAAACAATAAATTGTAATGTATCAAATACAATGCTTGTGTTTCAACAGAGTTGCCAGTTTGTCTTTACCGATCAGCCATTTTAATTAAAAGTTTCATTACAAATGTTGTTAACATTCTTACCATTTGTATTATTCTCCGTATATTTTTTTATTGGTTTCTTTTCTATTAAATCGGCTTGTTTGGAGTTGGACTACCACTTTAAGTTTAGACGGGACACCATTGGTTAGAATTTTCTTTTAGATTTTCTCTTTCAAATTCACACCTGATCCAGGTCCGCCATTGAGGGCTATGACCTTTTTTCCCCCAATGATGGCCATGTTCAGCAAACATTATTATTGTTATTGTATCATGTTTTGATGTTTTGAGGGAATTATGCATCACTGATACAGTCGATGTTCTCACGCAAGTCCTTGAGAGGTTCATTAACTTGATTATGGCGCATGCGATTGCAGCCAGGTGCCGATTGAATGTTATATACCACCTGCATCCGCCAGTGAATATCACGAGGGGGTGTGTGAGATGGGAAGTTGGGTAAGATGGGACCAGTGCTGGACGCACTTTTAAGATTCATGTGGGATCGCTGTGGTATATTGATTAAGGCTCTTGACTCTCACACGAGAGGTCCTATGTTCGACCCGTGCTCGGTGCTTGTATCCTTATAGACAAAGTGTTTCGCCCACATTTGTCCCTCTCGACGCAGGTGTATTAAAATGGATACCTGGCAAAGCTAATGATTTGGTAATAGTAACTGCAGGAAGGACAGAATTAATACTGGTGTGGCTACCTGAGACCACATTAATTTCAGTGATTATGTAGCATGGACCTAAATACAGCCTCTTCATTGCAGAGATGCTGGCAATCTTGACGTCTGGAATATTATATATATTTCTATTTATTTATTCATTCGTCTTTATGTAGGGTGGCAGTGGCGTATCTGGACCTTGGCTTCGGGGGGGGGGGGGGGTGAGGGGAAATTTGCGTCGGAGGGGGATACGACGTCGGATGATTCTTTAATCCATCTCTTCACTATTTACAAAGTATGATTTTGATTTGATTTCATTTTGTTTTTATCCATTGTTGTTTCAGTAGCAACGGCATAATAAAGTCATAGCTAATTGCCAGCCTCATTACGTTTTGACTGAAAGTGTTTGGACTGAGGTTTAAATCTTTATAATTCATGCATGATTTGTTTGTTTGAATGTATTTCAGACTTTATTTCAATTCATAAGATGGGCGTTCAGATTTGCATCGTTTGGCATCGTTTGGCCACGTGCCACAGGATTGGCTCTGTTTAGCTTTTTTGACGTTTGCATGCTTTGAAATTTCTACTAGGAACAATGTTTTTTGCGACCGAGCTGGAAAATTTATTGAATAGTTATCTGTAGTTTATGAGCTTTTATGAGCAATTCAGTTACATTGAAATTATTGAAAAGTCAGCTGTCATTTTTTTTATGGTTGAAAATCTTCCGGCCCGTGCCCCCACCCCCCCCCCCCTTCCTTGGAAGAAAAGTATGCATTTTGACCATAGAGGACCCACCCTTTTGTCGATTGCGCCCCCCTTTTTTTAGAATGAAGACCTTTTTTTTCTTTCTTTTTCTTATCAGAGAATTATGGAGGGAAACTGGACCCACATAACCCCCATAACGTCGTCATTATCATCATTATCATCATGATCACTATCACTATCATCACCGTCATCACTTTCATCATCATCAACACGACTGTCATGTATAAGTAATTGTAGACCATAACATAGTTGAACAAGATTTTATTTACAATTTCATTCAAAATAAACATTCTTAAGTGACAATGCATCACTGCTTCTAAAAAACTACAAAAATGAAAAATTGAAAAACGCTACAGTTTTATAATTTGATTTGACAGACGTATATACTGTACGGAATAGTAAATGAAGATTGAATTGGTATGAATGCACTGCGCATAAAATGAATACAACTCAAAGTTGGTAGAATGTACATGTATTGCACGTATAACGAAATACCAAACTTGAGAATGGCAATTAAATCATGAAGAAAAATTATTTATCAAACAGCAAATTGTGCTTATCATCATCTGTTCGGTATGTAGGCTAGCTAGCCTAGTTATATATCTGGAATAATTATGATCACTTTAAATTTGGCTATTGATATTAGATTGAAATTGCGTTAACAACATTGCAGCAAAACAAACAGCAAGTAATGCAAATTTTAGTGAAAAATGTCAGGAATATAAACACTGTATTCAATATCAAACGTAATCCAAGGCAATGCAATCAGTATATTTCAAGAGTTCGCCTAAGAAGTGTCATTCTCAATATAACATTGACATCAATATTCTTTTAGACGAATAGGATTTCCTATGCCATCCAGAATACGAATTTAATATTGTCAGAATGGATTAAAAGATCATCTAAACATTTATACTATCAATAAGTGAAATAAATTCATAACAAAGGATCGTTTGTAAAACCAAGCAAAAAAAAGAAAAAAAAAAAAAGAAAGAGCTAAATCCTTTTTTCTTTTTTCCTTTTCATTAATCTGTAATAACACCCTTTTTCCGCGGAAAATCTATTCTGGGGCGGAAAATCTATTCTCCCCTTTTTTTTGTGTGTGTTTTTTTTCTGTGAAGGCGGGTAATGTTTCATGGGTATATCCAATTATATCAAGAGATAATGCAAAGACCATCCTGGTTTACCTGGAAATTTTTGACTTTTGATGTTCATTGATATGGCAATGAAAGACTTACTTATTGCGAAATTACATTGTGTATGATGTGGGTGCATGTGTGCATACGCGCGTATGGCAAGCCTTATCACTACTTAAAGTGATTTTGTGATATCACAAATTCGAATTTGTGATATCACGAATTCAATTAGTGATATCACGAATTGAAATTTTGATATCACAAATTCCCATTGGTTTATCACATAAACTTGTAAAATCAGCACTGATTTTCTTATTTACTATATAAATCTATATACCTACCTATTATGCCTGTAGTCTTGACTACGGGACCCCTTCGAGAATTTAACACACATGAGTCACAATATTGTGCGCACCCCCCGTAATCCTATTGTCCCCTTCGCCACTCACGCGCGTCAACACGCTACGGCCATCTTCCTCTTTTGCGAGCAATCCCAAGTAGAAACATGTTGCTTGCAAGGAGCGGGGAAGGAGGGAGGGTCATAGGTAGGTATATAGATTGATATAGTAAATAAGAAAATCAGTGCTGATTTTACAAATTTACTGCAATAAATCATATATACCTACCTATTATGCCAGACCAGCGCCAACTCAAAGACCGGGAGGCATGTTTCGAGCAGAAGGAAATAGGATTACACCAAAGACTACAAAGAAGACACAGCGGCCTTCAAGGTGGCTGACGCAAACAAAGCTTCACCTGCGGGAATATCCCTAAGGTAGCAAGAAATGAAGGAATTGGGCGAACGCCAATAAGCAGCCTTCAAAAAATCAACAAGCGCCACACCTTGAAACAGAGCCCAAGAAGTGCTGACACTACGAGTATCATGAGCACGAGGCTTACTGTCGGATAAAAGAGCCTCTGTGCCAGCGGCCCTAATAGCTTCAACGATCCATCTAGAGATGGAATCAAGAGAGGCAGGAGAAAAAGGCTCTCTAGTGATCAGGAACAACTGATCATCCTTACGATAAGACTTAGTCTTATCAATATACCATTTGAGAGCCCTAACAGGACACCAAACTTTGTCCTCACGCACCGAAGAAAAGTTAGAAAGCGGACAAAGAAAAATCTCAACAGGACCGGAGGCAGCTGTCTGATTCTTGGCAACGAAAGAAGCCCTAGGAATCAATCTAACACCTTTTCTCTCCCAGCGAACATGACCAGGAGTAAGACAGAGAGCATGAAGAGTACTGCGCCTCTGCCCAGAGGCAATAGCTACCAAAAAGAGCGTCTTAACCGTAAGATAATGAAGCAAGCTTCACCTAACGGTTCGAAAGGAGCTTTCGCCAAGGCCTCCAGGACCTTAGGCAGACTCCAAGACGGCACTAACTTAGAAAAAGAAGGTCGTTTCAGAAAGAACGAACGAATCAAACCACTTAGTAGCGGGGAATTGGAAATCCCCGAACCATCTGAGAAACCCGAATGAATGGCCCCGATCGCCGAACGGTAGCCTCGGATAGCAGAGATAGATCTCCCTTTGTCAAATAACAAGATTAAGAAATCCGCAATTGAACCAATAGGAGCCTTAGAAGGGGTTCGATTTCTTCTCTTTGCACCAAAGGAAAAAGACCGAGAGACGGGAATTGTAAATTTCCCTAGTAGAAACCCTACGACTGGACATTAAAAAGGCCGCGGCTCTATCAGAGAGACCCGACTGTCTTGCAGATCCCCTGACAGGGGCCAAGCAGTCAAATGAAGAGACTCCGGACTGTGGTGAAGAATCCCCGATAGGGGCTGTAACACCAGATCCGCTCTTAACGGGAGAACGAACGGTTGAGCCCTTAGGAGGCTCATAAGTTCCGGAAACCAATTCCTCCTGGGCCAAAAGGGAGCTATTACAAGCACCCTCGCCCGATCTTCCCTGATTTTCCGCAAGACACGCGGAATCAGTTGGAAGGGAGGAAAGGCGAATCCCTGAAGGTTCTCCCAGCTGAGGGAGAAAGCATCGAGAGCCCATGCTCCCTGATCGCGAACACGGGAGCAATACTTCGGCAGCTGGTGATTTAGCACCGACGCAAATAGATCCACTTCCAGTGGACCTAGGCAACTGCGAATGCGGCAAAATACTTCCGGATGGAGCATCCATTCCGATGGAAGATACCTGCCCCGGGACAGAAAATCCGCAAAGAGGTTTTCCCGACCGGGATGAAAGAGCCACGGGTGTGACTGCCATGCGACGACACCACCTCCACAGCTGAGCTGCTAGGGCATTCAGGGCAACCGAACGAGTGCCTCCCTGCCGATTGATATATGCCGCCACAGTAACATTGTCCGTGAGAATCAGAACCGAACGACTGAGAAGTCGACTTCTGAAATGGAGCAAGGTCAACAGAACTGCCATAAACTCCAGGACATTGATATGAGGAAGAGTCCCAAGATGAGACCAATCCCCCGCAACCGTGCTGCCGTTGCAGTGTCCTCCCCACCCCAACCGAGAGGCGTCCGTCGAAACCGATATCGACGGAAGAGGGGCAGAGAAGGACCTGCCTCGCGCGAGAAACACCTCGCTCGTCCAACAAGCGAGAAGAGACTTGATCTTTACTGGTACTGGAATCCAGACCAAAAGAGAGTCTTTTCCCGGCTTGAAGAACCTGAGGAGATGTCTCTGAAAGGGTCTCATGAGGAGCCGGCAGTCCTCTAAAACATCGACTAGACTGGCTAGATAACCTAGAAACTGAAGCCACTGTCTGGCCGAGACTCTTCTGGCCAGCAAGAGCTTGCGAGCCGCAGAGACAATGGTGAGAATCCTGTCTCGACTGGGCCGAGCTAACTGATTCCTTATGTCTAACACCGCCCCCAGAAAAACTGGGCTGCGAGTGGGGACTAACTCTGACTTTTCCCAATTTATTAGGAAACCTAAGTCTTGAGTAAGAGAGACTAGCAACAAGTCTCGTCCAACAAACGATCGCGCGACTCCGCAAGGAGAAGCCAATCGTCCAGGTAACAAAACAACCGCAGGCCGCGACGCCTCAGAAAGGCCGCTAGCACCGCTACAACTTGAGTAAAAACCCGAGGGGCCGGGCGCAGCCCGAAGGGAAGAGCCCGAAACCGGTAAGTCTCCGAGAGGAAGGAGAACCCCAGAAGATCGCGAGATGCGCGATGAATGGGAATGTGAAAGTACGCGTCCTTGAGATCTATCGAGACCGCGTAGTCTTCCCTTTTGATCAACGGAAGAATGGAAGCAAGAGTCTCCATACGAAAATGAACCGGAGGAATAAATTTGTTTATCCTCTTTAGGTTCAGTATCAAACGAAGTTTTCCCGAGCGCCTGGGAATAACAAAAGTCGGAGAAAGGGAAAAAGGACAGCCTGTGAGGTGTCCAAGTTCCTATAGCACCTCCGGGGAGCGGGGCGGACAGATCTATAAAGAATCCGACTCGTCCGCCCGCTGCCTGAACCCAAGCAAAGTCGAACCCTGCGCGCGGGTTGACTAAAAGTCAGGGAAAGTTTAGAACAAAGCAATCGCTTCTACCCCACAAAGGGAGAGCAACTAAGGCTCTGCCTGCCCCAGCGATTCGGAGACCGAAGCTTGAGAGGCCGCTTCCAAAACTGGATCCGCCTGAAATGATCGTGACAAAGAATCACGAACAAAGGCCGAAACGGTCGGATTCACGCATGAACCGCCATAAGCCTCCTCACCCGACGGAGCCCCGAGGCTGCGAGACTAGGAGGCTCATGTGATCTCATCACAGACAAAGAAGAATAAACCATAAAAGGCTAATTAGTCTCGATGTCCGACCCAAAAAAGGGGCAAGAGCAGGGGATGTGAATCCTGGTACAAGGAACCAACCCTGAGTCTGGGCAAAGCCCATCTCACACTGAACATCTCAGCTTGAGAGACCAAAGGGTTAGCTAAACCCGATGGGCAAGAGGCAGGCAAAGCCTTGCCTCTTTTAGCCCCTTCCCTAGGCTTCTGATTGGCCCAAAAAGAGCCTAAGTCGAAACCCGCTTTTCAGAGCGTTTATCCGGTTTCGTTCGGATCCCCGAAGCCCTTCGGGAACACGAACCGAACCCTCCACTGAGGAACGCTCACCTCCCTTTATGGGAGAAGTGCGCTGAGGGTATTGAACCCAAAGACGCGCACCAATTGCCCATATCGGCCGAGCAAGGAGATGCAACAGCCATGGGCCGGACGCCAAGGCGCCCAGACTCAGCAGAAATCCCGCTGCTTAAACCAACGCGAAGTCGAACCCTGCGCGCGGGTTGACTGAACTTCAGGGCGATATTTGGACAACAAAACAATCGCTTCCACTCCACAGAGATTGAGCGAGTGAGACTCCGCCTGCCCAAGCGATTCGGGAACCGAAGCTTGAGAGGACGCATCCAAATCTGGTTCCACCCGAGTGGAATGAGACAAAGGAACGTTTAACAAAGGCCTCCGCAGGCGGGTCCCCGCATGGCTCACCAACAGTCTCCTCGCCCGGCGGAGCCCCAAGGGCCGCGGGAGTAGGAGGCACATGCGAATCAGTCTCAGACAAAGAGGAATCAATCACAAAAGGTTGATTAGTCTCAAAGTCAGACCCCTGAATAGGGACAGAAGTCAGGGTTGAAGTAGCCGGTACAAAGGACCAACCCTGATTCTGAGCAAAAGCCCGCATCATGCTGAACATGTCAGCTTGAGAGGAGCTAGCTGGGTTAGCCAGGCCAGACGGGCAAGAGGCCGGCAAAGCCTTGCCACTTTTTGCCTTCTTCTTGGCCTTTTTCTTGGCTGGTTCGACAAGAGTCGTAGCCGAAACCCTTTTGTTAGAACGCTTAATCGGATTCATTCGGATCTCCGAAGCCACTTCGGAAACACGAACCGATCCCTCCGCGGAGGGACGTTCACTTCCCAAAAAGGGATTGGAGCGCTCATGGCGTAAGCCTAGAGAATCGCCCAAATCACCCATATTGGCTAAGCAAGAAGATGCAGTAGCCATGGGTTGGGAGCTAAAAGCTCCCAGTGCGTGGGCAGACCGAGATGACTCGGTATGTGCCCGATGACTACTAAAGGCATGTGAACCCACTATTGGACCGCTCGAAAGCGGCAATAGGGGAGCACTAGTAGTCACGCACTCAGGTGAAAACACCTGTTGCTCCGAAGAGCGTCCATAATTGTTAGCTCGAGCATTCCATCAGCTGGCAACTGAGACAGCCCAGAAAGTACTCGTTCCCCATATGGCGTTTGCCGGGGGCTAGGGTTTGTGAACCCAGACCAACATTGTTAGCTCGAGCATTCCCATTAGCTGGCAACTGAGACAGCCCAGAAAGTACTCGTTCCCCCATATGGCGTTTGCCGGGGGCTAGGGTTTGAGAACCCAGACCAACATGGACTAAGCCCGTGGGTTGCCCTGCTGTAGTGGGGCGCGTCTCCCCTAACGGATCAGAGCGAGTGAACGCTACCGTACGGGAAACAACAGCCCCCCCCCCCCCCCCCTCTGGTCTCAGCGACCGCGGGATTGGATCCGAGATATCCAAACCACTAGAATCTGACGTCACCCACCCCGAAACCACAGGCTTCGGAGTTGACAATCCCGATTCAGTTAACGCCACCCGTCCCGAAGCCGCAAGCTCCGAAACTGGCAAACTCTGCAAGGGAACACCACTAGGCAACTTACCTTTAGCCCTCCTCCCTCCCCCGCGTACCGCTGTACTCGGGGAAGTTCTGGAAGGCCGAGTCGTCTTGCTAGACAACTCTTCGGAAGAAGCAGGTCTCCTTGACCCAGCTGCTTCTTCTTCCGAATTCATACCACTGCAATAAAACAGACAATAAAGTATACTTTTCAAATTAAGAAATACTTCAACTGAATGCAGTAAATAAAACTAAAGTTTATTTGGGAGATACGCACTAAAGAAATTTTCACAGCCTAAAAACCGTAAGAACAAACACCGAACCCGAAGGCTCGGTGACAAACGGAAACACCCGCAAACACAGAAATATCTACGTGGGGCTGACCGTGAAAGAGAAAAATAAATGCCAAGAAAGGGAATCAAAAAATCCCTTGCAATCGGCAAGAGTGACCAATAAAACACAAAGTACTATAATCTAAACGAATATAGGTACCTAAAAGTGCTTTAACTATGTGAAAAAGCGCACCAAAAAGATACTATACGACCTGATTTCAGGAGCGCTGTGACAATACGTCCTAACTCGTCGGGGGGCGAGCAAGAAAGAGGAAGATGGCCGTAGCGTGTTGACGCGCGTGAGTGGCGAAGGGGACAATAGGATTACGGGGGGTGCGCACAATATTGTGACTCATGTGTGTTAAATTCTCGAAGGGGTCCCGTAGTCAAGACTACAGGCATAATAGGTAGGTATATATGATTTATTGCAGTAAATCCAATTTTTGATATCAAGAAATCGAATTTGTGATATCACAAAATCGAATTTGAGATATCACAAATTCGAATTAGTGATATCACAAATTGAATTCTTGATATAAAAAATTGGGTTGATGTGATAAGCCTATGAGAATGTTGCCAAATTCATGTACCGTATACTAGCCACAGAAATCCTGTCTATGAGTGGTACGTCCCATTCCCTGAATTGCATGCATGCACGTGTTGCACTGCGCTATGCTAGCACGTGCACCGTATAGAAGCACACGTGTGGAGCTCGAGTTCTCCATCTGTACTGTAGCCTTTTAGCTGTATGGTGATGGCCATGCACAGCTGAATTTCTGCACTAAACTAAAGCTCGAATACAAAGTGGATCCGAGTACTACACTAACGCTCGAATACACAGCTGAATTTCTGCACTAAACTAAAGCTCGAATACCAAGTGAATTCGCGCACCAAACTAACGCTCGAATACCAAACTGAATTTCTGCACAAAACTAATGCTCGAAACCAAAGTGATTTTTTGCACAACATGAGTGCTAGAATTTATTTGCCATTTTGTGATATCATAAATTGGAATTAGTGATATATATATATATATATCACGAAATGGAATTAGTGATATCACAAAATGGAATTCGTGATATCACAAATTCGAATTTGTGATATCACGAATTGAATTTGTGATATTACAAATTCGATTTCTGGATATCAAAAATTGGATTTATGTGATAAACCAGTGGGAATTTGTGATATCAAAAATTCAATTCGTGATATCACAAATTCGAATTTGTGATATCAAAAAATAACTTTAAATAGCAATAAGCTTGCCATACGCGCGCGCTCAATGGGTGAAAAATTTACATTCTTCCTATAATAAAAAAAACACCCATCCAATTTATATCAACGACATCCTAGTGAGGCGATAGCCCACGAGACCGACAGCCTACGACATTGGCGTATTCAGGGGGCACTTCCGGTCTATGCCCCCCCCCCCCCCCCTTTGGAAGATAAGTATGCATTTTGACCATGGACGATCATGGACGTCATTTTCTCCATTGTGCCCCCCTTTTTTGGAATGAAGACCCTTTTTTATGGATTTATGGAGGGAAACTGGATCCCCATTACCCCCCCCCCCCCCCCCCCCCCCCCCCCCCCCCCCCCACTGGACGACCTTTCAAGAAGCTGGCGAGACCAAAAAAAATACGGGTCTACCTTTTCCAAAACTTGACAAACCTTCATTTGTGTGCCCCCTCTTTTACTCAATCCTGGATCCGCATCTGGCCTCCGAGACCGAAAGCCCACGAGACCAACAGCCCACGAGACCGACAGCTCACGAGACCGACAGCCTACGAGACCGACAGCTCACGGACCGACAGCCTACGAGACCGACAGCCTACGAGACCGACAGCCCAAGAGACTGACAGCCCACGAGACCGACAACCTACGAGACCGACAACCCACGAGACCGACAGCTCACGAGACCGACAGCCCACGAGACCGACAGCCCACGAGACCGACAGCCCACGAGACCGACAGCCCACGAGACCGACAGCTCACGGACCGACAGCCCACGAGACCGACAGCTCACGAGACCGACAGCCCACTAGACCGACAGTGTCGTTCTGTAAACCTTAAGAAATATTTTCAGAGGGCCCTGTCGGTCTAGTGGGCTGTAGCGCATTATTATTATCAAGTGCGACAATGCAAATAAGGGTACTATCACTGCAGCTCTCTACCAAAAATGTTTATTCATCTCACCTCTCTCGCGGCGCTGTCATTTGGAGTATATTTCTATATCAGTCCCGGAGGATACAAAATATTTTTTTTTGAGAAACGCGAAACAAAAATTTAGGAATTTTTAAATTCTTCATAATTCGGTTTATTTTTAAATACTTTTATTTTTCAGATATAAAAAATAAAGAAAGAAATTGTAAGAGTGAAATATGGTTTATCCAAAACACTCTTCATGGATGAAGGCAAAAGCTTTAATAATACTATTGGAGAGCAAAGTCTTTTCAATATTGTTATCGTGGCTCCCCCCCCCCCCCCCCCCCCTCATAGTCATTGTCCGATGTTCAGTGTCCTATCCATGTGGCCTATTTACAATATCGAGTTCACGAGCAGCATTTTTTTTCAGCGGTGTTCGAAGTGGACATCACGCATAGCTCGATCACGAACCATGGACGATTTGCTGAATGTCTTGATGGGTGGGATCGACATGCGCTGGACCGGTACGTTCCTTGCCATGTTCGTAGAAGCCTCCCCACGCATGTCCACATGCTCGTCGATTCTGCCAAAGATGAAGGAAATTTTGTTTAAAAGTTAAGGATTTCATATTCCCAAAGTGGATCCACAGGTTGTAAAGGTGGGGTGGGGGCACAACTCTGAATCTTTTTAATTTTTTGACAGGCAAAGAAGCCTTTTGGTTGGAAAATTTGAAAAAGAGGCCACACTTGTTGGGGTTGTGTAGTTCGTGTATGTCATTCAGGTTTCAAAGAAGGGCGTGGGATAGACCGGCTGTGCCACCTCATAAATCCACCAACCAAAGGCCTGCGTACGTTGACATAATTATAACACTAATAACATTTTTAGTGTATTTGTCATTTAGGGCAGGGGGTTAACGGATTGTAGGAATATCATGCTGCCAGGGTTCCAGGATTATGGGTGTCGTTATGGGTTGGGGTGGATAGAATAGGACCTCCCCATTCGAAAATTTTGTCGACAAATGAAGACATTTTTGTCCAGTCGACAAATCTGAAAAATATAGGGTATTCTGTTTTATCCTTGTCAGCAAATTAACAGAGGAGCGCTTTAAGTTCCTGAGAAAATTTAAAATTTTGAGAACTTAGTCCGACCCCCCCCCCCTACACACACACACACACACACACACCCTCACGTTTACATGGCTTTACTTCCGAGGACACCTATTGTTCCTCTATTGTTACTCGTCCTCGGACAGTCGACGGAATAAGGCATAAATTCATTGTTCGACGTTCGAGGACTATTGTCCGCCTTCCGAGGACCATTGTTGTCATGATTTTTGTTTTGTTCTCTGTCCGAAAATGTCCTCGGACATAATGCTAAACAAACGCACACACACACACACCTCCGCTCCCTGCAAACGGTTACCTTGACCCGATATGATATTGCCCGAGTCTATTGAAACCTTGTCCCCCACCTCCATATGCACGGGTAAAACAATCAATTAAGGGACCCCACCCCCCCCCCCCCCCTCCATATGCACGGGTAAAACAATCAATTAAGGGACCCCCCCCCCCCCCCCCCGACAATTTTGGATCTACTTCTGTGTATCGGGAGGGGCTGACTGTGAACAAAATTTGTCAATTCATCAACTGGAACTCCGACCTCAAGAACAAATTACCGACCCGACCTTGCATGCCTAGGGAAAAACTAAATTATCTTCCCAATAACAATCGAGGATACAATCCACCATACTAGCGAAGGGGAGGAAAATATAGATGTATATGATAAAGAGTGAAATTATCACGATTGTAGAATATTATAAATGTATGTTAGTAATTGGGTTAAAAAGTGCATTAACGATGCTGACACACAAACTCATAAAACACATAGAAAAAGACATTAAAACACACACGCATAACTACAAAAAGTTCACGCAGACACCACATTACAGAAATATATGTGGAATTATACAGAGAGAGAAGAATAAAAGTGAGAGATACAGAAAGAAATGGTCAGAGATTGGTAATAGAAGGAAAGGAAAGAAAATAGACAGAGCGAGGGAGAGAGAGAGAGAGAGAGAGAGGGGACGTAAAAAACAACAGACTTACACTTTCTTTAACCTTCACTTCGTGATTATAAATGTCATGGTGAAAGATGGGTAGAGTATTTGGGATTTTCCCTTTATATTTCGTTTTTCAGCTCTCCAGATGTTGTTATGGTTTTTTTAAAGCAGACTTCCACTTTTTACTCCTGCACTTCATGTAGGTCATGGTGAAAGTTGGGTAGAAAGAATATCCGGGGTTTTCCCTTTTAGATTTTGTCCTTTAGATCTCCAGATGTGTACATGTATGTTATTGTTGGCTTACATACAAATCACATTTCACATGATATCGTGTCGTAAAGACCTCTAACAAAATGGTAACAGTAGCTTTTAGCTGATGGGGGGTAATTATTTTGAATTGAATGAGAGTACATCATTTTCTTTCAGATGTCTAAATAATGTCGGTCACGTGTGTGACCTCGCATGAAAAGGGTCATACTTGTTTGTATTCAAATATACTTTTCTCGTATTTCCCTTGGAGTGCAAGTTTCCACTTGTCATTGCTGTATGATGGGATTGCTCTGAACAGTTTGAAAAGAATTTTCCATAAATGAGTGAACATTTTTTTTTCTTTTAGAGGTAAAAAAATGGGTTGGTCACGTGTGTGTATGACTATGACCACTCAAAAAAAGGCGTTTTTAAATGTCTCTGTAAAAAAAACATTATAGTTGGGTAATGACTTATTCTTGTCAAAGAAAGGGAAAAACTTTTGCATCGAAGAAGCTAGTGATATTAAAAACAACCAAATAAAATGTTATCTGATTTTCCGACAACGGGGCAAAATTAGATGGTCACGTGTGTGACCGTTTGTATCACTTTACAATGAATGGTCCATTGGCATGATTGCTTTGCTATATTAACTCAGTATTGTTAAACAGCCTACATGTATGAGTGATCATGCATGCATTTTCCAATACTTGAAATTTTATCTATAGCTATTCTAAACGCTTTGTGTAAATCTTATATCCCTTTACATTAATTACTTTTACACTTTTTCGACAATCTCCTCTAAGCTCATATATGATATGTTAGGGCTGTTTTCCCGGCAAATAACATATAAAAATGCAGTAGATAATTATCCGTAACACTATAAATGTTTGAATGGTATCCGTGTTACATGTATGTTAGGTAATGTATATCTCTTCGGTGAAAATATTCCAAAATTGCATTTAAAAAAAAATCAATCGATTTCATTGACAGTGAATATCATTTCAAGATTTATATTTAATTTGTCATGAATCATTTGATGATCTTAATTTCACGAGTCATATCATAATTACTTTAAGATCAATATACTTTAGTAGATCAAAGACAAAATATAACGATCTACTGATTAAGTCAATATACATGTATATTTTCTAACTGAAGTTTCTATGGAACTTTTAAAAACAAATGAGTTGTTCACATATTTCAAAACAAAGAACAGACAAAATTGACTAGCATACATGTACATGATACTTATTAATTTCATATGAATAACAACTTTGACAACAAAGAACTCGGTATATTGTACCTGTACATGGACATGAAGTTACAGATGAAAATATCCATTATGCAACAAATATATAACTGAATTGAATACATATGCCTGAATATGCAAATACATTTCCGAAGGTTCATAATTCCGAAACACAAATTTCCCATGCCTGGGGTTCATAATTCCAAAAAATGAAAAAGGGTTCATAATTTCGAACATTTCTTGCATTATTCCAAAGGTTCGTTACTCCGAAGGTTCGTTTATCCGAAGGTTCATAATTTTGAAAATGAATTAGGGTTCATAATTCCGAAGGTTCGTATTTCCGAAAATGAAAAAGGATTCATAATCCCAAAAATGAAATGGATTTTCCTTATGTTTTTCTGTTCTCTTTTATGTCACTCCTTTTTTGACACTGGATATGGAGGGGGGGGGGGGGGGGGGGGGGGGTGGTGGGTTCAGTCGTTTTGGTCCCCGCTCCCTCCTTTTTAGGTATACCTTATTTCATTTTCGGAATTACGAACCCTATTTCATTTCAGAATTACGAATCCTATTTCATTTTCGGAATTACGAACCCAATTTCACTTTCGGAAATACCAACCTTCGGAATTATGAACCCTCTTTCATTTTCGGAAAAACGAACCTTCGGAATTACGGACTTTCGGAGTAACGAGCCTTCGGAATAACGAACCTATCGGAATTATGAACCTTCGGAAATACGAAACTTCGGAAAAACGACATGCAACCATTGATCCACAGCATGTAACAGATGTAGTGAGATGGCAACTTGATTAAAAATATGATCGTATGGGCCTATTAGTGGGCACGATCCTTATAAATGAGAATTTCTTTTTTCTTCTTTTTTCTTCTTTTTTCTTCTTTTTAAAGAGTAAATTCTGTTACAAACTGATTTTGGCCTAGCATCGCAAGTTTTATTTGCTGTTCAGTCATATATATCTCACATATTTTTTTAACATATCAATTTGAATTGATTTTACGATGCATTTCCAATGTATTGATATGCATCCTAGTTTTTAACAAACCTACATAATGCAGTCAACAGCTTGCCATTATGAGGTTGAGAATCAGGATTGGAACTTGTATTTCCTTTAAAGATTTTAATTCTAATATTCCTAATAGCATGGTACCTATCAACAGAGTTAGGCCTACATATTACGACAACAAATTACATCATGTTTAATATTCCTGAGTATTCTCTCATTATACAGGTATCTACTCCTGCATATTTTACAAAAGAAAAGGCCCATGCCTTCCTATAAAATATCCCTATTTCAATTACAATTACGGTACAATTTAAGATCCATATTACAATTCAAGATCAGCAAGCAAACTTTTTAATTATATTTCTCAAATGACTTTACTTCTTTAAAGTTATCTGTCAAGGAACAACCTATATTCTGATGATCTCATCACCATAAAAAGTTCACTGAAGATATACAAATATTATGTTCAACTAGTGACAATTCAAGATTACCATCAGATATTAACTACATGTAAAGCAGTCCATGATAGAGTGTCTGACAATCCTTAATTACATTTGATTAAAACACAGAATTTTCAGTGTAGACATCAACCTTACTGGTAAATAGAGTTCCATCACAACACAACACTAAACAAAGATGATCTTTTTAAATGTAGAATAGCATACATCATGAACATGAATGGCAACAAACATACTTCTTGCAAATAGCCTATTAAGGGAACCGCATGGTTCCCAAAGCTTATGGGAAATACAAAATGTAGTAGTCAAAAGGTTAAGTACTTCACAAAGACAATATTTCAGTAAGAACACAGTAGAATTAGTTTCCTTATCAGCCCATCAAAACAAAGAAATCCACACAATTAAGAGAATTACAAGTGTATTCATATTCACTGCGAATTGGATTCTCTTGACTTGCAAGTCTGAGGCTTGATGTCAAGATTACTTAAGTTATAAGTCTTCTTAAGTTGAAGAGTTATAATTTGAGCCAATAATACCAGCTAATGCTATGAATACATCTGCAAACCCACTATCAAGAATAAAAATCAGGGACTTCATGCGATACAGAAAGCAGTGGTGAGATTTACTCCTATAATTAATGTACACTGATATGAGCCAGAGTAGTAGCCAATTTCTTTTTATGTAATCATTAACTGGGTCATCTTCTCTTGACAATGGAAACCGAAAAAGAGGCATGAGAGCCAAGGTTGCGTAAATTTGAGCAGGCAGATCAATTGTTTGTTTGGATGCAGCTCCTTTTAATCTAAGAAGGTGGTTAGTAATGCACAATCTTTTCATGACAATTGCCAACATTTTGTGGGTTAGCTCAATAAGTTTTGATTCAAAACCCTAAAATAAAGATACCAGATGCATGAGTAGAAACTAGAAAGAGCAAAATTTCTGCACACGCTGGGTCCTTTTTTTTTTGCTGAGTTATTGCGTTTGGTGGCAGGAATTTGAAACAAAGGAAAATAAGCTTTCAACTCCTTAACTTGGCAACATTTTGAGAGGATATAATGTTTGCCCGCATATATATTACTGACAAATGTCTTTTTATTAGAATTAAGTAGCAACGAAAAAGAAATACTAACTTAGTGTTGCTAATTAGAAGAAGAAAAGGGGACCAATTTAGTCCATAAATAATTCCTCCCCTGAAAGAGTTAAATCAAACACACTGCTAATTTGCATGAAGGAACCCTGATATCACCTGATCAGTTATTACATGAAGAGAAAAGAGGGTTAAATATGATGATCCAAGATGTGCAATAGATTCAAACCGTGCAAAGTGCGCTCTCGTCACTTCAAACCGTCATGCCAACTTACAATGTGCTGTCCTGGTGATACATCTCTTGCGCTGTACGTGGAATCAAGAACTCGTTTACACGGGACAATGTTCCTGTTCTGTCTTTGTAATGTTCCCTGTGTTCCTGGGCAAGCTGAATGCAGTGAGAACAGTCTTATTAACGAAACTAGTCTACTAGTCTATAGGTCCTACATATATATGACGTAGATCTATATGATATATATGAAGAACAGTCTTACATAACTTCTCCTAGGGGTATTATAGGTGACCCTCCACCACAAAACGACCAATAAGTCGGAAATTTTGTTTTTTAAATTTCAGCACAGTTTGAAAGCTTATATTCTAAGCTTTAAAATAATATACAACTTGTCTTGTATAGACTAAGCAAACCCTTATAAACCCCAATGAGAATGTCTGAGTGTCAGACAGGTTAATGACCAAAACAATAGAGAAAATGGGCTCTAAAGAAGAGTGACCATTTAAAGAGTGCCTAATCTGTGTACTATTGTTTGTCGCACAAAAGGTTCAGTCAAAACTCCAAAGCCTACACTGTGAAGTACTTATTGGATTGGGTTGAAACTTTCCATACCTTTCGAATAGATATATTTCTTTCCTTCTGTAGATTTTGAATATCAGACACTGCATAGTTTTTGAGTTATACCACAAAAGTGATGTGAAGTAGGATCCCAGCAAGCTGACTCACAAAGTTTGAATGTCCATGAAAAAAATGGTAATTTTGAATGAGTGTAGAAACATATTTCAATATGGTATTTTACTCCGAAATTTTGTCAGATGGTAGATTAATATCTATACTTTCAGAAAATACAAAAAACTTGAAATAAATATTTCCCCCTCAAACAACCTTTTTCAGCTGTTTACTCTGGAACTCCCATTGCGACTTATTGGTCGTTTTGTGGTGGAGGGTCACATAGGATAAGCCTTTCAGCTGGTTGTAACTCTCAGAAATAAACTGCCAATTTATATGTTCTTAAACAATAGTAGAACTTTTATCTTTTCTTTTTCAAAGGCATATGATGGACCTAACCTTCACCTGTGTTAAATACTGGTAGATAAATATCTTTTCAACTGATCAGCACATAAGGGTTTACATAAGTTAGCTTATGGTATGGAAAGACGCGTCCCTGCATAAAGGGCGAAACTGTTGGTGAAAGTGATGAATTAAAAGTTGTAATTTGATATTTTGGGGTAATATTTACCCTTATAAAGATAATAGAGATATTTTTACCTGCTCTAGTATGACCTGATGAATATATATATTTTTAATTTAATGGAAAAACCTGTCAAAAATATTCACGTTGCACTCTGAACGCGTCTTTATGTGCCAGTGCATTTCGCTAAGCTATACCTACATGTAAAACATATGCACAACTGGAAAAGTCATCGTTGCTATAGTATATACATACCTTATCAAATTTGTTAACTTCCTCTTTCCTATCATGATTAACATTGCTGAGAGAATATCTGGGTTCGGTTCTCCACCTCTCCCTGGTCCTGTCCCTAGCTCCTATCACTTGGTCTGGGTTGTGTGTGTAGACTGTTGGGAACTGGCCTCCATTCGAATAGTTGGTCTTGCTGTTGTCCAGCGTTGCGGATCGGTAATCTTGGAAACATTTGGCGGTGGCATTTCCGTACGTTTCCCCATAGTCAAACTTCATGGTAGGGCAATGGCCTTTATACCTGGGATTTTAGAGCAGCGATTGATACTCATTCATAATCAAATGCACACACACTTCATATACATACGTACCTTATCAAATAAAATTTCTGCACACACTGGGTCCTTCTTTTTTTTTTTTGCCGAGTTATTGCGTTTGGTGGCAGGAATTTGAAAAAAAAGGAAAATAACTTTCAACTCCTTAAATTGGCAACATTTTGGGAGGACATAATGTTTGTCCGCATATATATTACAGATAAATGTCTTTTTATTAGAATTAATTAGCAACGAAAAAAGAAATACTAACTTAGTGTTGCTAATTTGAAGAAATCAGTCTCCAAGGTCAAGGAGACTCATCGAACTCAATCTGTATTCCCTATGTTACAGAAGGAGAAGAGGAGATATGATCACTGTCCACCAGATCATGCATGGACTAATCAACATCCCCCAGACCACTTCTTCTCCCAACCTGTCAGTGTCAATACTAAGCTCAACTAGAGGACACTATGAATATATCAAAGTCTCACAGTAAACTGGGCGTAAGAAGTAAGTCTTTTAGTTTTACTTAGTCTTAGCAGAAGAATCAATGACTGGAACAGCTTACCTGAAGACATAGTACAAATAACCACAACAGATAAATTTAAGTAAAAGAAGTTTAGGCCTAGACAAATAATGGTGGAATAAACACTTTGAGCTTCCATAACTCCTCCCGCAGGCGCACAAAGCAACAACTTAAATTTCTTAGATGAAGAGACCGGGAATTACAGGCTAACCCCTTCATCCTGTATCAGATGATGATGTCTTGATGATGATGATGATCATCTGACAAATACATTGTATCATTGATCAATAATAAACATCATATCATTAAATAATATCAATTATCATTTCTTTTGGCTTGCATTGGCATTGCACTTACCCTGGCATTAATCTGGGCGGGATGTATGTTGCCTGGTGAGTCGTTTGGAGAGTTCCTGCGCTTCGAGACATGTTTTACTTTTACTCTGAGTTTCCTGATAAATTAAGGGGAAATAAATGTTGAGAATCAGGCCAAGCAAGTTGCTGTGTTTACATTACAATCCAAGATCCAATGACTGGTACTGGTGCTGGCAGTGGCATGCAGCTGCTTATGACGTTTTGCTCGTTGATATATCTGCATGCGTGGCATTGCTTGTTACCGGTACCATGATTTGTGTATAGTGGTAGCTATGGAGAACCCGGAAGTTCCAGGCTTCGTTTTCTCAGCTGTACTGTACTGTGTACGTGTAATAGACTTTTATTCAGACGTTGTAACAAATCAGGAAGTCGTATCGATTAATATGGTTGAATGTCAGTTACAAAATTATGTTTTATGTACGATTCAAGCAAGCATTAATTTTTTGACGAAATTCTAGTTAACCAAAGATTTTTATGTTTTATTTCATAAGTAACTATATTCAATAATTTGATAAAATAACTTAAATAATGTTTGAAAAAAAGAAATATTCTTGCTTAGCAACTGTTGTTAAGTCAACAGTTGACAAAATTGTAGCTGTAGCTGGCGCTATATCACATTAAATTTGTGTGCGATATTTTGTGGAAAAATAAAGAATATGGCATCCAAAAAGGGTAGCAAAAAGGGTTCGAAAAAGACGGAAAAGGCTGTAGAGGAAGCACCTCCACCGGCAGAAGATAAGAAGGAAGAAACACCAGAAGAAAAATCAGATGATAAGCAGCAAGATGCATCTCCACCTGAGGAACAAGAGCCTGTTAAAGTGCCAACTCCGCCTCCTGAATATGACGAGCCGACTCTGGCAGAATTAATTGTTGAACAGTGAGGGAAAATGGTTTTTTTTTTTTCAGTATATTAATCAAAATCTGAGCTCTCTTTAAAAGTTAAAGGCATAATCGTGATATAGTCCCCACCATACCCTAACCCATACCCTAACCCTAACCCTAATCCTAAACCCTACCCTAACCCTAATCCTAATCCTAAACCCTAACCCTAACCCTAACCCTAACCCTAAAACCTAACCCTAATCCTAAACCATAACCCTAATCCTAATCCTAAAAAACTTAGATTTTTTTGAAGCGGGGACTATTTCACGATAATGCCAAGTTAAATAGTTGTAATAGTATTACAACTATTATAAATATTCTTCAATTCCCTCATGTTAAGATAGTAAGCTGTGTGATAGTAAATCTAAATGGACCAAATCGAACGAGAAATTACTGGCGACAGTCCCACATATTGATTTTGATGATGTGACTAGATCTATTGAAAATTGATTTGACATTCTTCCGAATTAATTCGGAAGTTTGGGTTTTTGTATGATGTGGACCCCTATTGAAGTTTAACCAGAATTTCCTTTTTATTTCTATAATGCATGATAGCATCCGATATTCTGAGGAGTAAATTTTTCAAATATATTAATTTATTATAGATTCCAGGGGCAGGGCTGCCAACACGCATCAATTGAGCATGAGACTCCCGCTTTTCACCCAATTCTCGTGCTCTCACGCTAATAATGAAATTTCTCATGCACAAATCTTAAATAACTAAATAATAATAAAAACTAATAGATTTGAACAAATTATGCAACCAAATCAAGAATGTAGGAAGTGCTGAAAGAGTTTTCCCGCCTTTTGTCGAAAGCTGTGAAAGTTTTTCTGCCTTTTGTCGAAATCCTGGATCTCACTTCATGCACGCGTGCTTGTGTAAGATCTGATCAACGCCTAGCCTAGCCTGACATTATGTGTGTAGATGGCAGGCCAACCATGTCCATGTAACGTATAAGCCTAGCCCAGGCTTATTATAGTACCCGGACCGGCCGTCCGTACGTACGTGCATCACATTTTGAATCAGCAGTACATGACCTCAGAGACCTGACAATTGATTGAGAACGACTTATCAAGACAGATACGAGAAATTCTCTGTTTTGGATGCATGCTTTTTGCATCTTCCCATCATCTGCAAACAAGAGTACCTAACTTACATCCAGAACCTGGGTCAAACAGAAGGGGACCAAAGAAAGACAATTGGGTATTCCATGTTTATCATTTTCTTTGCATGTAAATCTGTATAATTTTCTCCCCCACTAAACTTAAACGTCTTCCACAGGACGTCATCGCCACTTTTGTGTCAACAATGATCAAGAGCCTCGATCATGATCAGCCTCGAGAGTGATATACGTGCCTCTGTATGCCATGACTAAGCCCTTAGTGACAATACTGAACGAGTATGACCTTGTACAATTGCCATACCCCTCTTAACAGGCTGTGTGATAGAACTGATCTCCGACACCCGACACCCAACAGAGGAAAAACAAGAAGAAGAAAAAGAAGCCCAGCCAAATGAGCCAACACAATTTTTATTTGGTTTTATTTACCCTCAACAAGACAAGTCAATTAAAGTTTACGATGGACAATTAAATGATACTCACTTGTAAACTCAATTCATCCAGGATTATTCATACATGAATACACCTCTATTACTTTTACATTTCTATAATATTTAGTATTGCATTGCATTCTACTTGATCAAGATGATAGAGATAAAGTATATTTTATCATCCTGAAATGTGAAAAGAAAGTATTTTGGAACCCAGAATTTTGCCAATTATTCTGGTGTTTTTTAACTTTGAGATTGACTGCCCCTGAAATTCACACGGACCCACAGGAATGGTTTCGTGAGTGATAGAGATTTATCACACTTGGGCAGAGTTTCATCAAGCGTTTTGTCAGTGATTTTTACTGACAAATATGCTCTCAGCCAATCAGATGCAAGGATTTCAGTAGCTTATAACAGTTGTCGGTAAAAATCACAGACAAAAGGTTTGATGAAACGCTCCCCAGAGCCCTGTCTTATAAAAGAGTTGCGATTGATTACAAATAATTTATCAATCGCACCTCCTATCTCAGTACAGAGTTGCGATTGCTATCAATTCCAAATTATTTGTAATCAATCGCAACTCTTTTATAAGACAAGACCCAGTTGGCTGGGCACTCCTTGCATTCTCATGCAGTTGGGGATTTTTTACAGGAAAGAGAACATTTTGAAGTCTTATGGATTAGAGTAAATTTTTGGAAATTTAACCTGTTCTCAATAGCAGTTGTCTATTTTTTTTTTTTTTTTTAAAGAAATAGTCCAGAATATATGTATCACTATAATAATGAAAACAGAAAGTTTGTTTATTTAATTTCTTTAAAAATTAGAAAATCACAGTTATGAGTGTGCTCAGACAAGGGCACAGTCATAGGACAACCATACTTAACTCGGAAGTCTTTGGCTTGTCTCCATTTTGCAGTTCAGATCAGTGATAATTTGCATGGTGTGGAAATCATTTTGTAGAATTTAAAACAACTTCTTTCCTTTATATTCTGTGTAGCTATGAAGGAGAAACAGTACGCGGTCTCTACGACGATGAGGGAGTTGCTTACTTCAGCGGTGGACACTGCTATAAGGTGAGAACTTTGTTACTAGACTGTCTTTCTGGTCAACCAGGGATGGTGATTCAACATCTGCCCTGACAACAAAATTTTGCTTTGGGCTTTATTTTGTTAAATATATATATAGTGTTGGGTTAGGGGTTCGATTTTAGGGTTAAATTTAGTTGTTTAGATAATGGAACATGGGATGGTGATTTGACATCTGCTTTGACGACAACATTTTCAATTTTAGGGTTAAATTTAGGATTGATTTGAGGGTTAAATTTAGGATTGAAGTTCTAAATTTAGTTGTTTAGATAATTGAACATGGAGCAATTTTCCCCCTATCATATATATTTTACAACCCAAAAGCATGTTGCATAATTTGCAGTAAACATCAACTCAGAAAATCACATGCGAGTCATGTGATTTGACTGGTTGAAAGTCAAATTGAAATTTCATTTTGTAGTTGTGTTTTTATAACAACCTTTTTTGAGTTAAACACCTCAGGATCACTACATTTTACTACTACATGTATATGTCAATCAATTGAATATTTATTATCGGGCATCTTTCATTTCTTTTGTTTTGTTTTATTTTATCAGGGCCAATTTTCACAAGGGTTGATGCATGGCAAGGGAACGTATGAATGGGCAGACAAAGTGAAATATGAGGTAAGTAATATTTCTATTAAATTTTTATGTGCACTCTCCTTCTTGTTCCTGAGCCTGATCAGCTAGTCACGGACAGACATTTGACAAATTTTTAAAGTTTGAAGCCCTTAGAAAATAAGTATTTAATTGAAGTGAGCTATTTTATGTTTTATTGTGAAGGGCACAGGCCCCTGGGAGCCTGTGCTCTTTGGGAGCCTGCACCACCTAGAAGGCTGAGGATGCTGGGGATGCTTATCCTGAGTTGCGTTCATATGCAAGGTTTGTGCTATGGGCCCCAGCAGAACAGGTAGCCTCCTCGTGAAGTTTATTTTAAAGGCCAAGTCCACCCTAATATCAAGTTGATTTGAATAAATAGAGTAAACTTAAACAAGTGTAACAGTGAAAATTTCACTGAAATCGGATGTAAAATAAGAAAGTTACGGCATTTTGAAATTTTGCATTATTTCATGAAACAGTGATATGCATAGCATGGGCGGTATGCAAATTAGTGAACCGATGATGTCATGCACTCACTTTTCCTTATGTATTTTATTATATGAAATATCATACATTTCATTTTTTTGCTTCAATAATGTAAAACATGGTTTGACTCCATATGGAACATGTAAAATCATCATTATTGTAACTTATTTTCATACAAGGAAGGGATTCTTTATTATCACATCTATAAACATTGAAATATTTGAAATTTCATATAATAAAATACATAAGCAAATGTGAGTGTGTAACATCATCGGTTCACTAATTTGCATACCGCCCATGCTATGCATATAACTGTTTCATGAAATAATGCAAAATTTCAAAATGCCGTAACTTTCTTATTTTACATCCGATTTCAGTGAAATTTTTTGTTTAATTTTACTCTATTTATTGAAATCAACTTGATATTAGGGTGGACTTGGCCTTTAATGGAATATATGATAAGTGCAAATTTACAATAAAATAAGCATTAATTTTTTGATAAAAATTTCAACACTTGAAAATTCATTTACGACAGCTATTCTGAAACTGTTTGCATGATAGCTTGTCATTGATATTCAATGTGAGGTTAAGTACATGTAGTCCATCCTGGTAAATATTTCTTCTGAATGCTATTAAACACTTTGAGTAATTAATTAACACATTGCCCACCGGATCTAGATGGTCCCTGTGTTAAGTCTATAGGAATGAGAGAATTCAGTAGTCAACGGGTTAATGTATGCTGTTGTTTGTTTCTACAGGGTGATTTCAATCTCAATGAGATCACAGGTAAAGGTACCTATACCTGGCCCGATGGGAGCATGTACGAAGGAGAGGTAGAGAAGGGGCGTCGTCATGGCCACGGTTCATTCCGCTGTATGTCATCACCTTCATCGTACACAGGACAGTGGCATCAAGGTCACAGACATGGCACAGTGAGTATGAAGGCAATAATGATAATAATAATGATAATAATATTCAATTCCTATATACATGTAGCTACGAGCGTAGACATGCATAATTATCCATTGTTAGGGGGGGGGATGATCTATTCATCATCCCCCCACTAACAATAGAAAGCGTGTTTGTATCTACACCACTGCATGTAGCACACATCACATTACGGTATAATACCCCTATGCTCCTCCCAAGAGCACTTGGGGAAAAATTCACCGGCTTTTAGCTCTGGCAGCCATCAATGCATAGTGCATTTCGAGGAATAATCTTACCAAGGACCCACTTATACCTGGGGCAAGTGTGGCAAATGCAGATTAATGTCTTACCAAATGACATTATTGAAGTGGTAGGTATGTGAACCACATACCAATGTGGAGACTTAAAGCACACCTATGGGTGTTAGTCTGCAAGCACAGAACCTAATTTGACACTTTTATCATAAAATCATTGCGTCTTCAGAGAAGCCTAACCCAGCTACCTCCTGGTCATGTCAGCTGTAGTACAGGGCCGATGGTAGTCTTACAGAGCAGAACGCTTTTACGACTGACCAGGGTTTGTGCATGCAAACTAGTGTGGCATAGTGCTGATAGTATTGTTTGATTTTTCATCCCCTACTCACCCATCATTTGGCACAAGTTGGAACTTACATGTACCCATTCGCAAAAAGTTACTCTTGGGCAGTTAACTGCACTTGATCTGCTGCCCACGGCATGTAAGGGACTTTAATATAAAGAAGTCATGGGTCAAAACATCGTGAATACTTGCAGAGGTGTTATAGTCTAATGATTTGATCACTGGACTGGAAATGCGAAGGTCATGGATTCAAGCCCCGTTGCAGCACTAGTAACCTTTGGCACGACAATGATCGACATTTGCCACTCTCCACCCAGGGTGTTCAGCGAGTCCTAGTAGAAAGGAATTCCTTGCATGATGTGAGCACCGAAGCTGGCAGCCTTTCTAGAGCTGGGGTCACATCGGAGCACCTTGAGGACCTTAGGTGGTTGATATGAGCGCTATAAAAATGTCCAGTGTTATTATCATATCAGTTTTGTTATTAATTACTTTGACTTTCTAATCTTGTGTTGTACCAGGGCATCATCCGCTACGATACAGATGGACTCTCATTCTTTGAGGGTGACTGGGTGGACAATAAGCGTCACGGGTACGGTGTGAGGCGTTACCGATCTGGGAATGTCTACGAAGGAGAGTGGGCAGATGACAACAGGCATGGACAGGGTATGATGCGATGGGTGGACCTCAATCAGTCTTACAGTGGACAGTGGGATAACGGTGTTCAGGTAAGCTTCTGTAATGTACCATGAAACCTGTATATAAAGACCGCTCACTAAAGACGAGATAATGGATTTCAGGTAGGATTTTATAATGTACAGCGAACCTGTATATAAAGACTTCTCATGGGAAACAAGAAAAGTGGTCTTTATAGGCAGGGGTTTTTTGTGTATGGGTTCTTTTTATACATATGGCAGTGGAAAATTTTGTTCAAGGGAAACAACCTGTCTTTATAGACAGGTGGTCTTTCTATACCGGTGGTCACTATTAAAAATCAGGTTTGGCTGCATATAAATATGTACTGCCATGGGAGGCTCTGGATGGAACTATACACTTCATGTATACAATCAGCATATTGACTAATAAAATAGAATAACCTGTAACAGGTGCATGTAACGATTCATTATTAGGCCTTGAACTTAGAGGTATGCATTAAATTTGAATGCATTACGAAAATATAGTCTATTTAGGAACTCATGCTGGTCTACCAAAGGGTGCTAACTGTACCTGTATAGTCTGGGAAACACACCCACATTGTAAAGGGCACTCATTTGCATATGTGTACTAGTGGGGTCAAGTATGACATTCCTGATGTTCAAACTTGCCTCCTCACTTTTGTTCCTGACAATGGGCCTGCAAGTATAATGTAGATGTGCATTGTGGACCCCTGACCAATAATACACTGTAGATTGTTAGCTAATCTATTCATGGGTGCCATTGTCACAATGTGACTGTGTGCTTGCCGTTCTAAATCTTGTGAGTTGAATAGATTGTAGGCCAGGGTTCATGAATAGATAAAGAATCTAAGAGGATGCAAGGTGAATGGGATTTGTTGCCAAGCCATCTAAGCAGTCATTAGAGTCAAATATCCATAGTTCTTGAAACAGATGTATTCTTTTGTGTGGTTGAGTGAAGAATTTGGGCGTGACAAGCTGAGTGCAGATTACTCCTAAATCATTAGTGAAATGTGTGCTGGGAGGTTTAGGAGATTGAAGGCACTAAGCACTATGAACATGGCGAACAAAGAAGCGGACAAAATATACAGCTCCTCATTGTACCTTCCACACTTGCTCTGGTAGACAATAGAACATCCCTTCATTGCTATTATGTAAAAATATGTAGAACAGGTGTCTCATGCATATTCACCTGTTCTACTTATTTTACATAATAGCAATGAAGGGATGTTCTTTTGTCTACCAGAACAATTCAGGGTACAATGAGGAGCTGTATATTTTGTCCGCTTTCTTTGTCATCGTGTTCATAGTGAAGGTGTCAGTTTCAAGCTATGTAATGCCCACATAGTGAATCTCACACACTGGCAAATTTCAGGGACCACAAACCAGGATAGGAAAGCCTTCATCAGCCCTCACTTGCGTGCACAACTGTCTTGGTATTTGAATTTAACTTATGTTTCATTTAACTTATGTTTCATTTTGGCAGTAACTATCAAAACTTTTATTTGGTGATCATAGCACAGAGGCTTGATTTTGAAACTGCAATAATAGTTTACCGGTAATGGTAATAAAGCAAATCCTGATGTCTTATTAAAATCTCATCTTGCAAATTTTGGCTATAGTAGCTAATATGCCCAGTAATCCTCAAATTGGCAAAAATCCTACCTAGGATATTGAAAAAACAGTGAGCAGAACAGAGACACTGAATTTCTATAGAGTGGAGGTATAAAGCCTTTAAGAGCAACGAGCTGTACCGTCAACTGCTCGTGGTCTAGTGGTAAAGAAAACTGCATGGTCAAAGTATCCTTATTCTACACCGCACGTTCTACAATGTTGCTGGTTCGAATCCCGCTCTTCTTGACTGATAATTTTTTTCAGTTATGAATTAACAATAGCGTTTATTCCGTTGAAAATGATCAGAATTTCAATAATAAAAACACAAGAAACTTGACTAAATATTCACTTGGTCAGCCGGATTTAATGGTGGCTGGGCATAATAACGACTTTGGCCCAAATTTCCATAGCAAAATTAAGCTTTTGTTCTTAATGTCTTATGTGTATGTAATGGCAAGTTCTGAAAGAAAGCAGAAAAATCAGAGAGGCAGATCGATTAGTGAAAGTTTAAACGAAGTCAGACAAGTAAAAAAAAGTTATGAATTTTTTTAAAAGTTACAATCAGTATACAATTGGAATTTCAAATTGGCCGAATCTGTAATGTCAATGTGATGTAGCAGCGGACAACTCTTCCATTTGCTACAAAAGGACTAAAATAGGACTAAAATGTCCATTTTTCAAAAGTTATAACTGGAGATCTTTTTTCTTTTTGACGAGCCTATCAAAATTTACATCATATTTTGAGTACTGCCCTGAGAGAAAAGGCACTTTGGAGAAAACCATGAATTAATGATATTTTAGTACATACAGTATGTCTGTAGTCTATATATACGCTTGTCTTGCTTTTTATGTTTGTCTTTTTGCCTCTGACGAAGATTCTGCTAGGATCGAAAGCTCAGGCCCCTTTTGACTCCATTTTACTCCATTGGCTCGCTATTATTGGATAAGCAGTTTTCATACATACAGTATGTGACAGATGGGAGTGTTGACCTACCCACACAGGCTTGGAGAGACAAGTAAACAAAAAATATCAGTGCCAAGATTCATCCATTGCCACATACTTACGGTGAACCTTGCAAACCACCTTCGGAGTATGCTAAACTCTTCCTCTTTCAACCCATCCGACCACTTGCAACGATTGGATCATGAGAAAAATTTAAAAATTACAATTTATAGCGACATTGATGTGGATTTAAGTACCTTTCATGCGTAGCTTTGGCTGTGCGATTGGCATCACAAAGACGGCAATATCGGAACGGAAAGTGCTGTAGATGAACAGAGTACAAGGCAGTGCGATGCTGAGTGGTTCCGACGCAGCATGCTACGTTTAATTGTGCTATTATCTTTTTTTTTTTTTTTTAATGTATTTATTGAATTTTACAAAATGCAACAAATCAAGTACAAAATCAGGATAATCATAAAATATGAATAATAATTACAAAAACAAAAGAAACCCCCCCCCCCCCAACAACAGATAAAAGTAAAATAAAGAGAGCAGCTAACAAAACAATACAAAGGACCTGAGAGGATGCCAATAGCCAACCGAAGACGACCCCACGAAACGAACCTGGCAACGAACGGCTAATCACCCCGCCCACTATACTAGCGACATATACAAGGCAGATCCCATAACTGTGAATGATCGATTAATAGTTGACACACACACACACACTCTCTCTCTCTCTCTCTCGGAAAAAAAGCCCCAGTAACATCATGAACACATGACATGTACAGTCGAAACCCGGTATAAGGTGGCCAGATCAGAGCGGAATGTCATCTCTGTGTTTTGCATGAAAATGAAATAAACAAAGAAATAGTCCAAAAATCGAACCGAATGAACCAGTTATGACCCCTAGGCCCTACCATACCGAGTCCCCACTGCAAAATTCGTATTCACTTTACACAGTGCACTTCAACATACACGCCGAGATGAAACCTGCCTGAAACGAAAATAGTACACGAAACGGGGAAAACAGCCATCCGGTCGATACGCGGAAACACCAACGGGCAACCACAGACATCCACCCCAACGCTTTGGGCCCAGTAGAGGGAAAAAAAACTCTCGGGCCGAGTACCAATCTTTATAAGTACTACATACAGTGTACAACAGTATAAATTATGAAGGCAGTTACATCAGATCTCTAGAAACAAAATATTTTGTGTATGTAAAGCCATGGCCACTGTTACAATACTCAAAATGTAAATCTCCATTTTCGAAAGTGAAGTGGAAGTTTGTTGTTTTTCTTTTCAATACGGTATTCAATATCCTTATTGGACGTAATGTATTTCTTATAACCTTCAAACTTTGGTGTTTTGTTTTGGAATTTACAAATATAGAAATAATATTTTAGTAGGAGAAACAAATATGTTAGGAATTTATCATCATCAAACCCAAACATTTTTTCAAAAATGGACACATTTAGTGGTTTGTTGATTTTTTGAATAATGGCCTTTATAGTCTTATCTCAAATAGTTTTAACAGCAGGACACTCAATGAAAAATTGTTTGTAGGTTTCAGGAGCAGTATTACAAAAAAAACAGTTAGGGGTGTCTTTTCTTTTAATTTTGTACAAAAAATCATTGAAACTTATCGCTCTATGAAAGAGCTTAAAATAAAATAAAATGAACGGATACGAGTAACTATGGTGCATTTTAAATTATTTATATGAATTTTCTTCCAATCAATCTCGCCAGGACCATAGAACTCACCCCAAAATGACATTTGCTTTTCTGGAACATTAGACCCTAGCATGATACTATAAGCATATTGTGGGATTTTTTTAATTTTCAAAATTTGAGTTCTAATCTTGCCAAAAATTATGTCTGGGGTTAAATCAGAAGTTATCAACCAATCCTCTGGTATGTTTTTTACCAAAAAATTGTACTTTCTCCTATCCTGTGCACTAATACCATAATCAAGGATAAGCTCTTCAAACAGTTTATAACCAGGGTAGGGAGGATTGAGTAAATCACTAATATAAATCACATTTTTATCAAGCCAGTCTTGGTATATAAAATATTGCTTTGATTTTGAACGGATGTTCCTATTAAACCAAATACATTGATAAGAACCAACTGAAGAAAAACCAAGATTACACACATTTTCAGAAAATTTCTCTCTGAATATATACCATGTATGCAGGGATTCAGCTAATTGACTTGAGATTAAGTTGTTCAAAATATTGTCAGGGGCATATGCTTTCCACAAAATATCTCTTTTATCACTAAACTTATTCAAAATGGATAGTTCAATTGATTTCCACAAACTTTCATAATTATCATCCAAAAGTAATTTGACCCATGACATTTTTTGTGCCATAGAGAATGTGTACGGATCAATCATTTTCAAGCCACCTAAAGAATAATCATTACACATCATCTGTCTTTTGTGCTAATATCTTGCACGGACGCACGCATAGACAGCAGTATATATGCGTGTGCGATATTAGCTTAATTAAATTTAGTGGCTAGTGTTGACCAGGAATAGATTAGAGTTGACTCACCAAATTGCCAATTTAAGATTCGCGCAGATTTCGTAATTTAATTTTTCAAACATTCACACACTGTAACTCTTTTTTACTTTGTCCACTTTTTGTAAACTGTTACCATCTTGTTTCTCTTATTTTTCTGCTTTCACACAAAAAATACAACTTATGTTGGATTGCCCTTTAAAGCTTTCAATCTACATGTAGCCTATTTTCAATATAGCAGTTCGGTTATATTGGGGCATGTCCCACTCAACATTAATGCGAGGTGATTATAGATAACTTCGCACACCATACCTTCTTACCGCAGAGAATTCCCTATATAGAGTGTGTAATCTCCAGCACATAATTATGTGTGTTTTGAAGGAGCGAGATCGCCGGACAAAAATAGCCTGAGAATTGTACTTGATCGAGGTGATAAAGATCCTATGGCTGCAGTGTCTTGAGTGGCATTAAAAATCAATATTATTGTTATCATTTGTATATTCCTAACAGCACGGCCATGGAGAACATACGTGGTACCTCAAACGCCTTCCTGGCTCACAGTACCCATTACGCAACCAGTACATTGGGGACTTTGTTTACGGTAAACGTCATGGTTACGGTGTCTTCCTCTACGCTAATGGCGCCAAGTACGAAGGAGAGTGGATGCACGACAAGAAGAGTGGCAGGGTAAGTTGCTGTTCTTGTACATGTATATCAGTGGTGGATTTACAGGGAGCAATACCATCTGGTTGCCCCCCCCCCTCCCTATTAAAACCCAAGTGACATACCGCAAGCAAATAGATCCATGTGATTAAGAAGCCTGCTCAACGTATGTAGCAGGACTGCCGGAACGATACATCCCCAGTAGTGAACCAGCGAAAGCACAGGCACATATTGTATCCAAGCTAAGAGTATTAATAAATGACCGGCTAGAATATTCTACTTCAACAACAAGACTAGGCGTAAATAATCAATTTTGACTGAAATGCCAAAAGGACAACCAAGAACAACACCATCAACCCGAAGTGCTGGCAGACGAACGTGAGGGACAATAAGTCCATGCCTCCTTTAGAAACGCAATACATACCCAATGTACACAACTCCCAAAATGTTCCCACTCCCTTTTTCAAATTTTCAATTCAAAAGACGGCTGAAAAATGTGATACTTTTACTGTTCTGCTGCGTCTGTGGTTGTTGCTCTCACTGTTGTTGATGCAGTATAACAATGTGTTAAAATTTGATCTTATACTGAAGAGAGAGTATATTGGCCCAACTCTCTACCACATGGTCTTAACTGCATCAGCAACATCGCCAGCCATGATGAAGGTCTGAAGAACCTGGCAGAACAGCATATTAAAACTTATTCTGCACCAATTTCAATCTGTTTTTGGTACCCTGAAATAGAGGATATATATATAAGCCAGGGCTTCTTTAACATGAATAAAACATATATATAAAATGTCTGTATCCCCCAGGGGTAAATCTACTGCTTTACATAACAACCTGTAATTTGATATTATATTTCATTGATTTGTTTTTTTCTGCAGGGTGTGTTCACCTTCAAGAATGGACGTATCTTTGATGGGATCTTTGTGGACGATAGGATGGCAGAGTACCCTCAGTTCACTATGGATGGAACAAATACTCCGGACATGTCAGGAATTAGGACCAGGACTCCAGATCCAGCAGGACCAGGTACAATCCCCCAAATTATTCTTTATTTTACACTTCAAATCACACATTTATCTCACTCATGTGCTCTAGTTTGGTTGCAATGATTGCACGTTGTCATATGTGTACATTACGAATCCCAGTTGAATACAAGTTGTGACATTTACTTGGAAGTTTTATGTGTCTTATTTCTGAAGAAGTATAAAACTTTTTATCCAGTCTGCTTACTGTGTAGCTATCAATATAGAGTATTTATAAATTGTTGTTGAATATATAATATTGTCCTTACCATCACATAGCAAAGAATTCCATGATTTTGATATTTGACACCTGCCATAACTTATCTCTAACTTGCTTTATCCATCAGCTCCAGACCAACATGCAGGAGATTTGACAGCCAGGACCGATGAAACTCGTAATACTCTAGGTCCTTCTCTGACCCTTGACCTTCAGCACTTACTTGAAGTATTCAGCCCGGAGGAGAAGGAAGATGAAGTTCAGCAGGTAAGCTACGACAAATACTTTCTTTCATTGCTCTGATGGGAGTCTTTTTACATAAAATTTTATTGATATCTTAGCACTATGAACATGTCACAATGAGAGGAATAAAAGCAGTGGACAAAATCACACCTTTGCATTATTTTGCCTTCAATGGGCTCCCCCAGTCAATAGACTTGCTGATGCAGTCCATCCTCATGCTCCAGGTGGAACAGTCTCTGCTATGTTGCACCTGGAGTTTCATAATAGCATGCAGCAGCTTTGCTATTGACTGCCAGAGCCATTGAAAGCAAAATAATGCAAAGGTGTGATTTTGTCCACTGCCTTTATTCCTCCTATTGTGGCCATGTTCACTGTGTAGATTCAATGGAAGATTCAGATCTCTACTTATGGAACTGTAATTTAATAATGCTTTCATGGTTGTAAATTTACAGAACAGTGAAATTATTAGAAAATTGATATTGGTTAATAATATCTAGAAGCCATTTCATTAATCATATTTATATTATATTGGATGGCTGTGAATGGGATACCAGAGATTATTCCACGAGTTAGGGCCAATATTGCACGGATCGAAGATGAGTGCTATATTGGCCCTAACGAGTGGAATATTTCTGGTATTCCATGAAATAAAGCCATTCAATATAATTATTATTATCTATACCCTACAGGAAATGATTTAGAACTTAATAAAAAATCATTTTAACCAACCACATTCAGTTAATAGAGCCCCTCATCATATTTCATTGTGATCACACAAGTTTAACTTAACCTCTTTATGATGTCATGTGCGTATGTGTGTATGCATTGCATTATTCGCGCGCACGCAAACAGACCAGACAAAATACGGCATAATATTGCACTGCAAGTTTAGTACTGTAGCCTATGGGGAATTCAGCGTTTCGTGCAATATGAGAGCATATTGCACGCGCAAATCAAGCGGACAAAAATATGCGTTTTTAATGTGCCGCTAAAATGCCTTATATAGGTAATAATATGGAATACTGTTACTTGCCATATTTTGAAACATTACTGCTGTAATACAGCCATACAATCTATTCTGGAATACTGTCTGAATGTGTAACCTGATATTTGAAAGAAAACTTGCTATAGTACATTCCCTCTCAGCTTAAAAGATGGATTGAATTATATATGTTACATTGTAGATTCGTGCTTTTAATGCAGACCTATTCTCAGTAGGCAGGCCAAAGGGAAGTTTATCAATAAATACAGGAATAATTTTAATAGACAAACTATATCTTGAATAGGTAATGTTTGTGATCCAACGTCACATGAAGATGTTTTCCAATAAATCCAGAAATAATTCAGACAAATTATTTTGTTGTAGGTGATGTTTGTGATCCTGCGTCACATGAGCGCTTTGAAGAAGGTCTACTCCTACTACAGTGGTCTTGGACACGACGCTTCACTGGATAATACCTTCATCATGACAAGGCTTCAGTTCTGGAGGTTCCTCAAAGACTCTCGCTTCCATCATCTGGACGCCACCCTGGCGGAGATGGATAGAATTCTTGGTAAGTTGGTAGATTCTGGCTTTCAACATTTTCATCCAATAATGGTGGTATTCGGAGTAAATCAGTAAGAGCAGAAAAATATCGAAACCAGTCAGACAAACAATACAAACAAGACAATGAGCATATGAGTCAAATTATCAAGTTGGTCATAACAATATAATAACATTGCTAACACTACTAATAGTCTTGGATTTTCACATTTTTTTCCAAACAGAAACTGATTTCATCATGCATTTACCCATTTTACTTTGCTTGTACAGTCAAACCTGTCTTAGCGGCCACCTGTCTATAGCGGCCACTTGCTTATAGCGGCCACCAAAAAATCCCCGCAGGATATTACTTTGTTGTAGACCCTGCATATAGCGGTCACCTGCCTAACGCGGCTAGCGGCCACCCATTATGAATCCCTCGGTCAATATCTGACCGCGTATAGCGGCCACCAATATCGAGTCAAGCCGTAGCTTCATGCACAAAAAGTAGTTTTTGCCATAAAAGGTTAGGCATAATAAAGCCGCGATGTGTTTACCGAGTTGTGAATAGATTCTACAATAGCCAAGAAGATCTAAAAGTTTTACCACATTGCCGACTAATTAGAGATTAAGTCTTTTTAGTAAGAATTAAGCACTAGTATTGTTCGTTTATGTAATCTTCGCACCATCCAGCCGCGATCTCCTGCATCTGTATTGTTCTCTTAAGCTGTCACGGTCGGCATTGATAGCAATCGCCATTGCGCAATAGCGCAGGCTCGTATACTTCAATATTAATTTTTATTTTTTAAAAGATTTATCACAAAAAAATTTTAAGGGTTAAAGCTATCGAAAAAAATAAAGGAGTGATTTTTTTTAGAAAGTGAAAATAATAAAATACTATCCAGCTATTTATTTTTTTAAGGATCAATAATAACGATTTCATGTACGAAATTGTCCTGCTGAAAAACGGCAGGAAAACTTGTCCACCAGCGATCCATTGTCGACGTTCGCACTTTAAACGAATCAAGCGAGCACCTTCTATCGCCTGTTCTCAAAAACAGTTAAAACTTCTTTTAAACCATTCAAAAGGCAAATATTTATTGAATGAAAATTGATTGCATGATTTTATTCAAAAGATAAACTTATTATTGTAATTTTTTGACAGGAAGCAAAAGCATGATTAGACATCGTTTTTAGACTACAAAAATTAAGAACAGCAGTCTACCGCGGGCGACTACGTACGTGGTAATTTGAGGGAAAATTCATTTAACAGAGATTGCTCGTATATCTATCGTTTTTCTCATTTATTGACAACAAAGGACATTATTATGGCATTTTATATATATTATATGACATGTTATACATCAAATCTGTAGATCTATAGCTTGTTTTCCTAAGTGATATATATGGATACATGTACACTATAAGTGATGTTGTTGCGTGTATGTGCATAAATTAAAAATGGCCACCGACCTGTCTATGGCGGCCACCTGTCTATAGCGGCCACTTTTTCCGTTTCCCTTCGGTGGCCGCTATAGACAGGTTTGACTGTACATGTATCCAATTATTTCCCCTCCTAATAAGCACAGGTGACAACAAAGTCATTGTAGCAATAATGGTAATTATTTGTATCATGTATTACAATGGCTAATTTGACATCAATATCAATCATTTGTTCATGTTTCTGTCATATTCTTGTAATCAGCTGCAGACAAGACGGCAACTGACATTCACTCTCCACTGGACAAACTCCTCATGAGAGAATTCCTGAACCACATCATTACACTGTCTTATCATCTCTACAAGGACCAACATGAGTGAGTTCTACAATTATTCCATTTATCTTTAGTTCCTAAAGTCTAAATGTCTGAATAATTTGCATTTCATATTGCAGAAAAATTGCCTCTTTGTATTTGTGTGTGTGTGTGTTGATTTCCTTCCTAAATTTTACAGGTTTAAAGTAAATTTAATAATTACTTTTCGTCATTCCGTATTCTGCATTTCACTTTATTTTTGCATTAGGACAGTGGGTGTATCATATCTTTGTTGGTTTTCATTCAAAAGGCTGGTCCTAAACATGTACCAGTAGGACATTTATTTGTTGATGTGTGTGAATTGCTGTTGCTACTTTCATTGAACTGGACAGCTATGCTAGGGGAATTATAACTAGGACATTGACCCATCTACAGTACTACTACTACTTGGACACCTTAACCTTAATCGGGACCCCTGTACTACAATTACACATATATGGAGTAATTTCATACTGTATTTCACCAGTACCACTGTAATTACCCCCTTATGATTGCTAATCAATCCAATTAGCATAGTTTCCTAAAAGTTAAATCGTCTGCGGTTTTGCAAACCGGAATATCTCCCTTTTTCACCTTGTTACTCAGGTCTGGATCTGGTCCTGTTCTCGCTTGGTGTCTTTCCAAGGCCATCACAGAGAACATTGTACCGTTCGGCTGTGATGTCCAGGGGAACTTCTTGTACGATGAACCACACGCTGTCAACGCTCTAGGATACATGGATCGATGCTATGAGGTCTACCAAGATATCAGCAAACCTTCCAAGGTATACACTCATTGCTCCAACATCTGCTCCGGCGTCTGGGGAGCGTTTCATCAGGTGTTTTGTCAGTGATTGGTACCGACAAATTTGCTCTCAGCCAATCAGATGCAAGGATTTCAGTAGCTTATAACGGTTGTCAGTAAATATCACTGACAAAACACTTGATGAAACACTCCCCAGCACCATATACAGATACAGGGTTATGGTTTGGGTTGCAATTGGGGTGTAGGTTAATATTAATGTTTGTGCCATGGTTGGAAGTTGCAGAATTTGTTAGTATACTATTAATACATGGTTGGGAGTGCGTTGGTGCGATCTGGCAACACAAAGGTTTTTATCGTGGTGTACTATACGCACAAGGCGCAAGCCGAATGTGTTGGACTCCACAATAAAAACCTGCATGTTGCCGGATCGCGCTAACGCACAAACTCACAACCATGTATTAATAGTTTTATAAAACGGTTCGGCAATATGATTATGAAGTATATAAAAATGGTTACGAACCCCATAGAAGCGCCAAGAGTCACACAGTCATGGAGGCTGCCATTTGCTTTCTTGGATGACACCACAGAAGCGCAGCCAACAAAAGTCATGCACGTTTCAGTGCGCACATGTAATCCCTGCGCTAAAATGACAATTAAACTACACGATTTCATTGCGTTTTAACTTTGCACGCACCAGAGGTACGCGTACGCACAGCTCGGCCGTGCGTTAGTGCTTTTTTTTTGGCACGGTCATGTGGTGTTATTTGACCAATCAGGATGGCTACATTCTTGAACCTGTTTTATGTGTGATATTGACCACAGAGCAATTGTCATGTGCCAACAACCTTACCCTCTTGTGAAAGTAGAAGTTGTCTTAAATGACGATAGGAAAGTGAAGCAAGAGTTTGGGAAACCTTTACATCAGATACAGGCTTATATTAGTCCATGGTGGAGGTCTAAATCGCGCTTTAGACCATGGGTTGAATTAAACCTTTTTCTGCAAATTCAGGCTAGAGCAGCCGGTGTGATTGGATTTATACTGCATTTAATTTCCCTCTCATGCATTTGACTTCAAAATTGAATTGATTCAAGCCTTTTTATTCACTGATTTATTTATGTAGTACAAGCCTCATGACTCAGTGCTAAAGATGCGGGAGTTCCTGTACACTATGAATGACTACGGTCTAGTGAATGAGAACCTGTCAGCGAGGCGTATCTTAGAAATCTTATCCTGTGATGATCCAGCTGCGTATGACTCCAAGGACTGCAATCTAGAGCTTGAGGTAGGCTTTGCTTTCAAATGAAAGGTATCATGATGATGATGATGATGATGATGATATATGATGATGATGATGATGATGATGAAGATGATGATATATGATATGATGATATTGATGATGATGATATATGATATGATGATGATATGATATGATGATGATGATGATGATGATGATGATGATATATGATATGATGATGATATATGATATGATGATGATGATATATAATATGATATGATGATGATACATGTATATATGATGATGATGATGATGATATATGATGATGATGATATATGATATGATGATGATGATGATATATGATATGATGATGATATATGATATGATGATGATATGTGATATGATGATGATATATGATATGATGATGATATATGATATGATGATATATGATATGATGATGATACATGTATATGATATGATGATGATGATGATGATATATGATGATGATATATGATATGATGATGATGATATATGATATGATATGATGATGATGATGATACATGTATATGATATGATGATGATGATGATGATACATGTATATGATGATGATGATATATGATATAATGATGATGATGATGATGATACATGTATATGATGATGATGATATATGATATGTTGATGATGATGATGATGATATACATGTATGATGATATATGATGATATATGATAATATGATATATGATATGATGATGATGATGATGATGATGATATATGATAATGATGATCATGATGATGGTGATCATGATCATGATTTCAACATGAACAATAACAATACAAGTCATTTCTAAAGCAACCAAACTCTTTATTTTCAATCTGATGTTTTTTGACTAAGAAAAGCTGTCATTCTTGTTGAAAATAAAATTGAGTTCATAAATTGTACAGATAGTTAACATGACACATAATCTGAATCAGTATGAAGAATGAAAAGAACACTCTTGATTTGTAAGTTCATTCATGATCCTGAAAGCTGTTGGTATAGAAATTAATTTGATATATCCATAGTAAAAACACCTCCTGTTTTGTACACTATTGCAATGAGTGTGCCAATATTACGTTTATAAATTGAACTTTTGAACAATGTACCATTCAGCAACTTATGGTACTATGGGCTTTATTATTATGGCAGAGACCCTTTTTAAAAACTTGCTAACAGTGTGTGTTGTCACAGAGAAGAATTCCATTGTCCCACCAAGGTCTTCTATATTTATAAAACTCTTAATACAAAAAGAAATCAACATTTGAAAATAAAAAAATGGAAATAAGAACAAAAGGATAGGACTGTTAAAATCTAATGTTTTTTGTTCTTCTAATATTTCTTTGATTTCAGATGACATTCTTGGACTTCTTTGAGGCAGTGATCGGGTGTGCTATGTACTATGTGACAGAAGAAGTGATTAAGGACCCTACTACCCCAAGACCCAGTACTGTCATCTCTAATCATACACATACTAGCTACAGCTCAACGACACATGGATCTACATCTAGAACCAGTCATGTAAGTATATGTTATATTAAAGGGCACTTCGCGAAATGTATTGGTAGGAAAAGATGCATTCAGAACAAAAACGCATAATAGTTGGTGATATGGGTGAATAAAAAGTTGTAGTTTCACATACCTGAATGACACTTTTTGCTAATATTAAGCCTAATCAAGGGAGCAGAGATATTTACCAGCTATTATGTCCTTATGATATTTTTCTAACTCAATGCCGTAAAAGTGCGATTTTCAATAATTGAGTATTTTGCATAGCAGACACGTCTTTTTGTACCATTTAATTCCACTAAGCTACCTAATTATACACATGCTAGCGATAGCTCTGCTACACATGGATCTACATCAAGGACCAGTCAAGTATAAGTAGTTACCCTTAACAGTTATTGTACTAGAGCTATTTTGAGCTATGTCCAGAGCTATTTTGATCTCCTATGTCCAATCTCTGAGAAATATTGCACAGACCTTGAATATATCAACTACAGACTGATCTCCATAATGAATCAAATAATGCTAGAATATATCACTTTTTCAGAAATCTTCATATTCCTGACCTTCCCTGAAACAAGTGGACCCCGTCTTATAAATAGTTGCGATTGATTTAAATCGATCGCACGTCCTCCAATCAATAACATATTTCCAATCTCTTAACTACAGAGTTGCGATTAATATCAGTTGCAAATTATTTGCAATCAATCGCAACTCTTTATAAGACGGGGGCCTTCTGTAACTTCTGCTATCAATGTTTAATGTTCAATGTTACTATAGCCCAATAAGCATTACATAAATTATGATGTTCAGTAAATACCTTAGATATTTGTAATAATAAACTGGGAAATAATGCAGTGATGTACATTTGTGACAGTTCGAAGCACAATGACAGCGATTCTGAACTTTCAGTCATATGAAGAATGTTTATTTGTTTATCTGTTTACAGCACAATGATGACGGTGATGAAACCGGTTCTCCACGTACATCCAACTATGGTTCTCCACCTTTACGCGCCATGTCATCATCCGAGGTCGTTAGGAAGGCATCTGATGCTAAAGTAGAGGTGAGAATCCATTACTGTTGCAAAGCTTCTCCCTTACTGATGAGGTCGTCTTGATTTTTCACATGAAAGTAAAAGCAACCTGTTGGTTTAGCCGACAACTGAGTGGAATGGTGGGTGCTGGGTCCGAGTTAGAATACTTCAGATCCAGGTCTTTCTTTCCATTTATATCATTCAAAGAAATTTTCTTGAATTCAGGTACTTCATCCCTTTTGCAGCCCGAAATCCTGAAGTTGTGTGAGTATGCGATAAATTGCAACAGAATTATAATTGGAAAACTTGTGCGGATTTGAAAATAATTTATAATTTGCGTTTTTAACAACCATTTGGTAAAACTATATCGCATAATATTTTGACTGTTACTAGTACATGTACTTGCGTTGATTTCTGAATCAAGCTCCCTTTGCAACAAGAGCAAGATTTTCATTTCTTACGAAGGAGTCATAGAACTTGTGACTTTGAAATTTCACAGGCAGTGTCTACTAAACCTGTGCAGAATTTTTCTAAGTCTGCAAAAGGGATGAAGTACAGAGTCATTACTTTTTGGTCTATTTTCTGTTCATATTCTATCATCTGGTTGTTTTTTTTTTGTTTTGTTTTTCGGGGGGGGGGGTGTTCTTACAAAAATATGTGTAGATCATTCTTATTAAGTAGAAAGAATGGTGAATTAGACCAGTAAGATACTCTTTGTTTGACTTTATCCAGACTCAGGGGTCTATTGCCGTGACCGACAGCATGCACACTGAACCGCCTCCTGAGGGCAGCACAACGGGTGTCAATAACAAAACCTTTAAATCCGGTGAGAATAAGATACATTTTACATGGGACAGCAGAATTTCAAGAGACCACACTATGATAGTATTGTAGTCTGCGTTATTTTTTCTTCGAAACATTAGTTCACAATTTATTTGTTTGATCTGTTAAATGGGCTAGAAAATGATAAACGTATTTGAATTTTTAGTTTCCCTGATAAAGCGTTACAAACTTTTTCTTAGCCAAACTTCAGCACAACAACAAAAACAACAAAAACAACAAAAACAACAAAAACAAAATTATTTCACAGTGTTACCTGCAATTACAAGTGCTGTAGGTGAGGTTGTACAGGATGATCTTTAACCCTAATAGAGCCGGGTTATTTAGACCCATCTCACAGCCGGGGGGGGGGCTGATTCCGCCCCCCCCTAAGATCTCGGCCGTCCACCGCGCATTCGCAACGAAAATCGGCACACACGTCGCCGACCACGTAATCTACAAAACTGTATAGTCAATTTCTCCGAAAAATGTCACAACTAATTAATTATGCTAATTTATGCATAAAATTAATGGTTTGCTCTAATTAATTAAATAAAGCCCCAAAACTGCAAATTTTTTGTATAGAGACTCTTTGTCAGATTCTGATCAAATAAACCCAAAAAAAAATTCGGTAAAATCCTTTTTTTCTTATGTATTTTATTGTTTTTTTTAATTTCTTATGTATTTCTTTGTTTTTTGACTTTTTGTTTTTTATTGTTTTTTCGATGGAATTCGTCGGCGACACTTTTTTAATCATAAACAACATAAAATTAATTGTTTTTAAACAGTAAAAGTAAAAATAATGAAACATTTATGAATTTTAGCTGGAAACACAATTTGCATTGGATTTGTACACAAAATCACGTTTTTGAGCAATTTTGGGTCTGACATGCACTTACGAAATGTTGCGTAACTCCGGAACCGCACGCGCGGACATCACAAATTTGGTCTCAAAAGTTGCGCAAGACTTGAAAGAAAAAAGTAGTGAAGCGGCGTGGTGACTGCTTTTCGCGATGCGAACATATTACGCGAAACGTCGAGGGGGGGGCGGAATCCGCCCCCCCCCCCCCCCCCCACCCCCCCCCCGGTCCTATTAGGGTTAAAGTGTATACATGTACACTTTGTATTAATTTTTTACCGGCCATTGATCAAAACCCAAATGCTGCCACATTGTATGGAGTGTATGTTATTTAATTTGCTGACCAAATCTTTAAAATGGTTACTGAAGTCAATACCAAGTGTTAGTATACAGATGATGCACAGATATGAGTGGGTCGGTAGAATTGTTTGCATAAGGTAAATTTGAGCATGGTTTAAACACACGAGGCGCAGCCGAGTGTGTTTTAGACCAGGCCAAATTTACCGAATGCAAACAATTCTACCGACCCACTCATATCTGTGCATCATCTGTTTTATAGAATGGGCGTACAGGATAAATGGCATTATTACTGGTATCATGCAACAATTTACCGGCCAAATTTTACCGGACGCATGATAAGAGAAAAAAACCTTATACAAGGCACTGCTTCATGCTTGCACTGGTAAATCATTTCCATGCATCATAAATAGATTTTAGAAATTTAATGACTTCCATAGAGAACTGAAAATCTGGCTAATTTAAGGTTAAATTTCAGAATTTCATTTTATTTCAGTGTTAGAGTCTTGACCCTAAGGCTAAGCTAACTACTGTCATGACTGTCAACTTTTTTATTTTAGAATCTGTCAGTGTCAACAACAAGCCCAAGTTAGATATAATCTAGTCAATTTACATTAAAGCAAGTAATTTAAAGAATTAATGCAAAGAGAACTTCTAGTCTTGCATCAACAAATTTTAAGTCTGGTCATCCCATAATCCAGGCCAGCCCAGACCAGTGTATGCTGCGCTGTAGACTGTAGTGAATCACCGTACCGTATGCGCTGCAGTGCAGTGCAGCGTACTACTAGGCTACACAGTAACCCTCTCCTTGAAGTTTCAGTTTCACACTGCACTAATTTTCATTTAATCGCCTTTTCAGTTTGCTTGTTTTTAAACAGGTAGACCTATAATCGGATTTTATTGGGCTTACCATCAGAATCCGAAGTCAACTATCATTAACATCTGAATTTTGTCTCAAATCTTGCAATTCTCCGTCATTAAAAAGTCGTATATCGCGGCTCTCAGCTCAGACTCTCGATCTCGCACTCGCTAAAATAAATATCGATAGCATGTTTACAGTGGCTATCGTCAGTGATCGTAATAATTATTGATATCGAACGTGCAGGCCAGTAAAATTCAAGGCACAGCTCTTGACCAATGAGATTGCAGGGATTCTGAAACCCATTCTATAATAGCAGTTATCTTTGTAAGAATAATTCATTTACATGTAGGTGTAGTACTGCATGTAGATGCACATGATTTTACCTGATTTTAATTTCTAGAAATTTCCCTTTGTGGATATGGCCAAATGTAAATGAATTGATATTGTTCTTGCTTTGTGCATTTAAACCATCCATCAAGCTGTTAGCAGGTTTATATGTATCCGTTACCGGGCATTGTATAGTGTAGGAAGAAATGTACCGTAATTGAATGACGTCCAGGTGTCTCGCCTGTGCACAACGCCCTCTATGGTAGTACCAAGTGCATGGGACTTCCGAAGACAAATACCAAGGGAAAGTTCTCCCCCGACAAGGGCACTGACAAGGGGAATGAATATCTCCATGCATACTTTCACCCTCCAGAATTCTCGCTACCTCAAATATGCAATTTTCGACGTAGAGGGCAATATTATGCATGGAAATGGTCCGCATCTTCGTCAACTTCACTTCCGGTCCGTATTGAAATACTACGGCTTATGAATAAAATGAGTGCTAAAATGCTTAATTTTTGGATCGCATGGCATAAACCACTCAAATTTTGAAAATGCAACCAATTGTTTCAATAAATCATGGTATCTTTTCAAACATGTCGGTTAATTTATACTCAAACTCGAGGATTTTTGTAATACCTGTGTACATTTTCAATGCAAAAAGACAAACACTTGTCGACCCAATCGGGATATTGTCAGCACTGCGCATGCGTGGTTTGCATGACAAACGCCATCTGTTGGCGAAATTGCGTATTTGGGGTAGCGAGAACTGTTATGGTCTTCCCAAAACACCTCCCAGGGATGCCTTAAAGGCCAAGTCCACCCTAACAAAAAGTTGATTTGAATAAATAGAGAAAAATCCAACAAGCATAACACTAAAAATTTGATCAAAGCATAGCATGTAAAATAAGAAATATAGAATATTTTAATTTCTGCAGATTTCACAATTAGGAAGCTCTCATTGAATTGTGTATAGGTTGCAACAATGGCAATTACACATGTTCAGCGAGGAATCAAACCTTGTTTCACATTATAATAAGGAAAAATTAGAATATATTTCGTATTTCATGTAATAAAATACAAAAGAAATAGTGAGTGGGTGACGTCACTGGTTCCCTCATTTGCATACTGAGCAGGATGTGCATATAACTGTTTTGTGAAATTAAGCGAAACTTTAAAATACCATAACTTTCTTATTTTACATCCTATTTTGATGAAATTTTCAGTGTTATGCTTGTTGGATTTTTCTCTATTTATTCAAATCAACTTTTTGTTAAGGTGGACTTGGCCTTTAAGTTCATAAGTCAGTCAACCTGGACGAATAGATATGTCAATATGCATACTTTCAACCTGCAAAATATCTTTGGTCCCCTGGGATGCCGCAAAACCATATCTCTCTTACCACGGACTGGACCGAGGGTAAATATTTTCTGCCGGAGAAGCCCAATGACATCTCTGTACCCGATTTGATTAGATTTGATTTGATTTGATTTGGTTTGACTGACAGATGGAGGTACTGAGGCAGGGAAGGGTGTGTCCGTCGTCTCGTTACAAGCTGGAGAGAATCCAAGCAGTGATAATCAGACCCACCTATTGCAATCCGTGTTATCTATGGGTGCTGAAGAGACACAGCAACAAGAACCACCAGGTTCTATGGAGACCAGGACGCCGATTTCACTTTGAAAGCTCATATTGTTCTCCTTGTACCAAAAGAAAGTTGAGCGAGATATCTTAATGTTCCATCCACAATTTCTAATGAAGTTAATGTAAATATCTTAAAGGATTTCTACAGTACTCTAGGATTATTTGACTTGACAGCTCCCCACTCGGCAATCTCATTGGTTTTTACATGTGTCTGATGAACACTGTTGTTATTGGAATTTACGTGCCGGGCAGGCTGGGCTAGGCATATGAATTATTTTTTACCTCTCATTTGTTCAATATTTCATGTGAGGAATTTTTTTTTTTTTTTACAGCAGCTTAAATTTGACCATAAGTTTTCTTTTTAGGGCTTACCAAATCCTCATGAATGTTCTGTCATTCCCACTAAAATAACTTGGAGAAATCCATCTTAAACTTGATTATGAGATCTATTTTTTGTGATATATTGGTTGGATGATTCATTTCTATTCAATGATTTATTTCCATTCAATGATTTATTTCCATTCAATGATTTACTTCTGTTCAGTTGAGGAGATGGAGGAAGAGATGGACGAGGAGACGAGAAGGTTCAATTTTTGGACCCACCAAATCAACATCTTCTTCCTGCGCAAACTCTTTCCAGCCCATGAGCACATGATGGATGTTCAAAGCAAGAGACTTACAGTCAGAGAAGAGAAGAAGGTCAGTATTCTGTTCACCACTCCTGGGTGGAGAGTGGCAAATGTAGATTAATGCCTTGCGAAAGAACATTAGTGCCCTAACAGGGTTTCAAATCCCTAAGCATGAAGACTTATCTGTTACACCATGACACCTGGGCCCTGTTTCATGAAACTTGTCATCAATAACAAGTTACGCTAGTTGTTATAAGCTACAGAAATCCTTGCATCTGATTGGTTGAGAGCGAATTTGTCATAGAAATGTGGAAGTTGTTACTGACAACAAGTTTTATAAATCGAGACCTTGTCCAGGTGTCTGTATTAAGAGCAACAGGTCACTACTCAATGTCTTGTCTCGGAAAGTGTGATTGGTCTAGTGGTAACGGTCTGATTTATGCACGTCTTTAGCATACACTCACACTTGGAGAAACTTTGTCAATTCTACAGATGATTCATGACAAAGTTGCAGAAATGCTTTCCCCAATTTTGTGGTATTCATTTAATGTTTCAGAAGTTTGGAGGTGTGTTTTGTGTAGGAGTTAACCTTGACTACTGAATTCTCCATTTCCCATAGGGTTAATACATGCAATATTTATGCCTTTTTCCATTCTGGACGTGTCTGTTTGTGCCACTGCATTCCACTAAGCATCCTAACTGTACATTTTCTTTTGACTCTGACAGAGGTAAGCAAATTCGTGTATTAAATTGTGTATGCTCAAACAGCAATCTTTCCATGCTCAAAGCACCAATTTCAAACCAATTAGGTGAAATCAAATAAAATCTACACAAAACCCCCTTTATAGGGAGGGGGGGGGGGGAGTAGGGTCGAGGATCAGGGATCAGGAAAGACAATATCCATGTACTTGATTGTTCTACGAGTTTCCAGTTAGTACAGTCATTTGCAAAAGTATACGACCACCAATTACAAAATGCATTAACTTGAAGAAAAGCAAGACTTAACTGTTTAATCATAGCAACTTATTTATTGCTCAAGAGCAAGAGATGATGCTTGCACTAGCATTTGTTGACTGTCTTGATCTTTGAAGGTTTGCATGGTGGAGCTTATAATGTGGAGAAGGTTTACGGTTCACCATGTGTGTTGGTAGGAGGAAAGGGAAAATAGGACCTCTCGGGGGGCGTTTCATAAAGCTGTTCGTAAGTTACGCACAACTTTACGCACGACTGGTGATCAGTTCTTGTGCTAAATGATTGAGAATCTGATTAGTATAGCACCCAAGAACGTGTTCCAGTCGTTCGTAAAGTCATTCGTAACTTTACGAACAGCTTTATGAAACACCCCCCTGGTTCCCGTAGGCAGTGTATTAATAAGCACTGAGAAACCGCACTGTAACAGAATTGTTTGGTGGAATTTAATATCATAATTGTACTGCCTAAAATTGGATAGATGCCAAGTGCTTGAAATTTTAAAATTCTGAGATGATTGGCATTCAGTACCATTTGAAAGCAGAGTTGTCTTAATCTAGTGGATAAATCACTGGACCATGGACCACATAGTACCGGGTTTGAATCCCTACCCTGCTATGGCACTACTGTCCTTCAGCAAATCATTACGGGTAATCTACAATTGCCACTGTCCACCCAGGTGAAGTACATGTATATGGTTACATGGTAGGAAGAAGAGCCTTCTCAGGGTAGCTCAGCCAAAGCCAGTGTTTTTCCAGATATCTGAATATAACTTTATTATTATTAATATATTTCAGCTTGCTACTCTTGAGGCCGAGCGGGAGCGTGAGGAGCGGGAGAAGAAGATTCAAGCCTTACGGGAAGCCGAGAGACAAGCCGAGGAAGCAAGAGCCCTCGCTCTAGCGGCAGCAGCGTCAGAAACAGGGGTTGGCAACGAGACCATCGACGGATCACTCAGTGACGATAGAGTCGAGAGATCCAAGTCAAATAGTTCTACTAAGGGGAAATAAGTTTCATTCATGCATTCATTCATTAAAGAAAAAGTTGAGTTGTGGTCCTGCGATTGCACTGAGCAAGAAACTATTTTGATGTTATTGGGAAGGTTTGCTTGCGTGGAATACATGGAATCATTAAATCTTGTTGAAAATTGCATATATTTGAAAAGTACTGGACACAGATATGGGTATATGGGGCTACACACATCAAATTTTGGTCTGAAGTTTAACATTATGTATGTTATATCTGGAAGAAGAGGACATTTCAAGGGAAATTCCTACTAAGATATCCTTCCACATGGGAATGAAAAAGAATGACAAAACTCACAAATTATTTTTCCCCGTTACCGGAACTTGACCTTCTCTTTAATAAAGAGAGTATAGATTGTATACCAAATCTAATTTGTATCTTAATTTTTGTGAATATTGTACATATTGCATTGAAAATTCTGTATAGTATGTATTATGATGTATATTTATAGCGTTATTGCCTTAATTCATAGTGATAAATTACTATATTTCACCTTGAAGAATTTTTAAACACACGTTCTAATATTTGCTGTATACAAGTACATGTATGTGTTAGAGGAATAATGAATGTCATCACTCTGTTGTATTATCAGCAATTTGCAGCAATAGACCGCTTCTGTAGTGTATACAAATTTATGCACATATATTCTCTGAGCACCCAGTGACAAGCTATTCCATGAACTTGCTTTTTATAAATGAGCCGCAAAGCTTGGAATCCAGTTTGCATACATTATTTGTAGTTATGTCCGGCAAGCGTTCAGGTTGTCAAGAACAACCTTGGTTTGAAAGGTATGCATAAAATTTGCATACATTATCGAAGCGGTCTATTGCATGTACTCAAAAGAAAATGATCGAAAAAGTCACTATGAAAGTCGCTAGAAATCTATCTTTTCAATATTTGAACAATTCCAAATTCTTTTCGGCAATAAATGCCACCAACTAAAGTTTATGCTCAGAGCTGTCTGATCCAGAAAGTTTAAAAGGAATTACCAAGAGTGAACATTCCAGCATGGCGTTAGGTACTTGGGTACATGCAGCTAAGTGAAAAGACTTGTCCAGAACACAAAGTGCATATCATTATGGCATGGAGCTGTTAAAATGCATGTACATCTACAACTTTGACTGGGCTAAATGAAATAATGCATTCAGATATGTCAAAATACAATGTTTAATTCATTGATAGCTCAAATATTTATGCCTTTTTCCATTCTGGACGTGTCTGTTTGTGCCACTGCATTCCACTAAGCATCCTAACTGTACATTTTCTTTTGACTCTGACAGAGGTAAGCAAATTCGTGTATTAAATTGTGTATGCTCAAACAGCAATCTTTCCATGCTCAAAGCACCAATTTCAAACCAATTAGGTGAAATCAAATAAAATCTACACAAAACCCCCTTTATAGGGAGGGGGGGGGGGGAGTAGGGTCGAGGATCAGGGATCAGGAAAGACAATATCCATGTACTTGATTGTTCTACGAGTTTCCAGTTAGTACAGTCATTTGCAAAAGTATACGACCACCAATTACAAAATGCATTAACTTGAAGAAAAGCAAGACTTAACTGTTTAATCATAGCAACTTATTTATTGCTCAAGAGCAAGAGATGATGCTTGCACTAGCATTTGTTGACTGTCTTGATCTTTGAAGGTTTGCATGGTGGAGCTTATAATGTGGAGAAGGTTTACGGTTCACCATGTGTGTTGGTAGGAGGAAAGGGAAAATAGGAAATTAGAAATGGATAGACGAGAAAGGATGATCTTTCGATGAGAACTTCAGGATCCTTTCCAACAATTCTCTGGATTCCATGGTCATCATCAAGGGAGGGGGAGGGGTAATTTTTCTTGTACAACCACACTTTTTCTGGTTAAACAATGAGCCATCTACATGCAAGCCCAGTGAACAAACTTCCAGTGCCCATATTCATAAAACTTTACAAGGCCTACATGTAGTGGGCAACTAGCCTTGTACTTTAGCCTATGCATTTACTTGACAACTAGCTTAGGAAGGTTTATGAATATGGGCCTAGGTGGTTTGTACTATACAATGTATATTATTGCCATCTCTGCTTATACTTTTCTTTAATCCAATAATGACTGTGTTGTACTTGGTCCTAGTAACTAGAAAAACTACCGATATGTTGCCATTTTTATTCTGTTGACCTTTAGTGACCTTGCAAAGGTACCCCTCACAGAAAAATATTTTGCTCTGTATATTGGGGATTGCATGTCACAATACTGTATTCAAAATACGAGTTTCAATTATTGCTTCTATGAAGAGATATTTCGAGTTCAAGTACACTCTCAATGAACAGAAAACATACTAGTGGGTAGACTAGTCAATGCACCCGTATGCGCTCTTATAGCATAGGGTGCACACACAACCCAAGTCCGACTTGAGTTCCGTACATCATCCTTTGTTGTCTTTTATTTTCATCTGACTTCCAATGGAGCATGTATATCAGTAGGGTCATTCCATGTCAAATTGCTCTAAATTCAGTACATGGGCTAATACTTTTTTAAAGGAGAAGTCCAAACTGATTTTGAAAAATGGGAGAAACAGATCAGTGAAGGTTTGAGGGAAAGCCGGTAAAAGACAAGAAAGTAATGAATTTTTAAGGTTGTAATCAATCAACTTTTCAACTCTGTGATGTAAATTTTGAGCACCTTTCCCATGATTTGTTCTGTTCAGAAAATTGTACAAATTTCCATTTTCTTTGTTGTTGAGGAATTTATTTATTTGTGTAAAAACACATATGCAATAATTTTCTTCAGAAAAGATAAATATTGCATTTTTTAGTACAGAGCAAATGGAGAGGACGTCAAAATATGTGTTGCAGAGTTGCCAACTTGTGTTTGGGCAATTTTATTACAACCATCTTATATCGTGTTGGACTCCTCTTTGAAGTCATAGCCCTATAGGCCAAACGGTTTTCATGCTATAACATGCATTCCGCAGGCATGTTGGCAAAAACGAACACTCTTTTCATATTTGGAATAACTGTATCTTTGGATCAAATTTGTTGATATTGACATACATGTATTTAGAAAGGCAAGTACACAAGCAATCTAAATCTGCCATTATTTCCGTGTCAGAATAACCTCTTGACCTTCGCTTTAAACGATGAATATCGCCCTTGGTGTTCAGGGAATCTGGAAATATTTTGTAAATTAATACGTCAGCATATTTTCTACATCATACAAAAAATATGTAGTTTTCATTTGCTTTCCATGTTATCTGACGGGGGCTGTATCACTCTATGATACAACATAGAAACTTTGTATGGTATTACAGATACATATACATGTAAATAAGAGGCTTTTAAAAATACTCAGTTCAGTCTCGGTCCAATGACCATTACCTTTTTTTAATATCATCAAGATTTGAAACCCTTTGCATTTTGCCATTTTTAAACCAATTCTTACAAAATTTCAATTGTGATTTATGGCATCTTGAATATTAATATATCCAAAAAAAAATTCATTCCAATTACTCAAAAATAGATCATATAACTGTAGCTAATATCCATATCAGTTCCTGGGGAGAAATAGAGAAATGATCCAAAGAAAAAACATAGGGTTTAAAGTTTAAAAACTTTTATTCCAGGAAAAAATTTATCATATTTCCAAATGACTTGGAATAACAATACATAATTACAGCTGAAAATGTTTCATTTTTATGTTAAGTAATTTATACAGACATAAGGTATTTTGGGCTTAAAAACATAACATTGATTTTAACAATTCTCAGGTATACCGCCTCCTTGAATTCACCAAATTTTATCTCCAGATTCCATGACCCTCGAGGCTAAAGCATATATGAAGAGGTCATTGGATTTTATTTTGAGACACAGAATTAATTGTTAATTAGAGATATGGTTATTCAAATATGAAAGAGTGTCCCATTTCTCCAACATGACTGCGGAATGCATGCTATGGCATAAATACTGTTCGGTCAGCAGGGCTAAAACTTGAAAGATTAAATTTTTGATACATGGTAAGTCGCCTGGTGTCAAAACAAATGATTTGTTAAACTATTAAAATATCTTTTCCCTCTAACTTTCGTTGTTATGTACATTCTTTACATTGCTGTTTGTGTAGTGAAATGATTTTTTTAAAATTTGTCAGCCAGACCGTAGCCGTCGGGTTTAGCCCCCCCCCCCCCCCAAAGTCGGAACGATTTCACCCCCTCTCCCCCATGCACCAAACTTTGTCAATATGAAGTAGTACCACTGTACATTACAGACAAAAAATGACAAAAATTTTACTTCAGGACGCCCCTAAAAATTTGGATCAATTTCCCCCCCCCTTATAGCCCATGGACCTAATTTGTCAGGAGGAAAAGGCATCCTGCACATTTTAAAATATAAAAACTTACAATCTTACATCGGGAATATGGTGTAAGAACCGCTGTCGGGGGGGGGGGGGGGGGGGGACAACACCAAAATGCCCTTTGACAAATCTTTGACCCACCCCAAATGCTCTGGATGTAAAGAAAAAGCATTCATTACGTTCCAACCTTTAATAATGTAATATTTAGGTGAAAGTTGGTCCGAAATTTCATGTTTCAGGTTTCATAGTCAATAAGCATTTCTTTCAATTTACGATATTGTAAAAAATGTATTGCTTTCTCAAAGTATATAAACAGCTCTATTGTCTATCGTGTCCAGCGCCGGTCAGACCTGAATGATATTCCATAAATCGTTCCAAATCTCAACGAGTTATGGTTTGAGCCTCCCTCATTGGGTTTATCGTCTCTTTTTGGATCGCTCGGAGAACGATTTTCTTTGGATAAACCTCAACGATAATGTCCGTGAGCGGCCAATCATAGTCCGTTGTAAAATTGCCATGTTTCTTTCTTTTTTTTTCTAAACTATGAAATTTTGTTTCCAAATTTCAAAATGGGTTTGAAGTTAGGTTACAGGCATTTTTCGTTGTTTTAAAAGGATATTGGAAATAATTTTGATCAAGAAATAATGCAGGTAATAAATACCCAAGTTAAACAATCTTATTTTGACACCTTCTACGACGATTAGTCCTAATTCGTTAATAAGTTATTTAAAAATGGAGTGGAAATCGAATAGAAAAGTGATATGTAACACAGTCAACACTACCATTACTACCATTTACATTCGGGAAGATTATATAGTGCGTATAAAAAATACACACATTTCATTTCACAATATACTAAGAGAAAACGCTGTTTAAAAGCACGATTTAGAAAGGGGACACAATATCCCCCCCCCCCCCACCCACACACACTTTTTGATCTTTTATTACGGCAAAAATAAATCACTTAAAACCGAACTTACTTGTCCTATTCATAATAAAACTAATTTATTTTGTTTATGCAAAACGCATTCTCAGAGTGAAATTTCAATTAAAAAGGTACCCAAATAAATGCGATGACCGTTTCTGCTCGTCAGAGGATGTTCAAGTAAATATGCACCACAAAAAATCTTGAGAAATAATGTGTCCCATTCTGTTTAGAGAGTGATTTCCGTTGTTGAAAGTTGTAAGAGAAACAGCTTGTGCATTTTGGGATCTCATATTAACATTAAATTTTAGGAAAATACAATCTTTCGAATCTCATCAAGCTGTGAAATGAAACTTTTTTTTTCCAAGAGGGAATGTAGAAAATATTCAAGCATGCCCGATATTCTTTCTTTAGTATTTAGATAATAAATCCATTATTGAGAATTGAGTACTGAAGGGCCGACATCATAACTGCTAAACTTACTAAACGATCTCCCCCCCCCCCCTTCCCTCTTTCTCTCCTTTATTAAAAAAAATATATAAATCCTTACCCAATATGTATAAACTTAAATAAATTTCTCATATTTCTCTTTGTAGTAATCACCTATCTTTGTAATTTTTACACGTATTTTGTTTATGACTTTCCATATCCTAATTATGTTCATGATACATTATACAATATACAACAAATAATAATATATCAATCTCTCTGCAAAGATTTTTCAAATGTATGTATGGTCAATAATTTCGATAATTATAAAAGGCAATGATATCCAAGTATGCAGGGAGCTGATGCCAGAATGGACTGACGGAGAACATCGAGATAAATTGACAATTAAAAGCAAATACATATGGAAAAAGAATATCGAAATTCATATCACTTTTCTATAGATACTTTAAAACATAGTGTTTTGTTTTGACTGCCACTCCATTTATCAATACATTTTTAAAATAAAGAATCATAATGAATGAAGCCATTGATGTACATTTCGAGCATATAACAATGCTTCGTACTCATCGTGGGTGTATAAAATGCACATGTTTAATGGTCTATATATGCATTATTTTTTTAAAATAAAATCATCTCCAAAATGGGTGATCAAATGGATATATCCCCAATCCGATGTGATAAATCTTATTGGCGTGGTGGCTGCGCTAGGATCGTTTCCTACCCATGCATAAAGTAAGAATTTTCGGCCGCATTAGGCTAGCGCATCAATAGCTAAGTACAGTTAGTGTAGCCTTCGGAACTATATGAATATTCGGGAAAGCGACACTTAGTTTTTTGGTCATTTTTTGTTTTGTTTGGGTTGCCTTTTCAAATACTTCCGGGGGACGTTTCCCCTGCCCCCCCCCCTCGTTGATAGCCGCCCCCGTTTGTAAGATATCTCGCTTCCTGGGATACAGATATAGTCGTAAAATGATGAAGCACTTGATGACGATCATGATGGCCTGGATGACGACCCTTCTGAAAGTGCGGGCGAAGACCGTTTTGACATCGGACGCGATGACCTATAGCAGAACACTAGATGAACTTGAACTTGATATCGATGTGAGTCACGACGTCCATTCCTTAAGGGTCTTCGAAGTCGCCCCTCCTGACGAAGACTCTATTACCACAGTAAACCTGTTGTAATCTCCGTTAACCTATCGGTCAACCCTCAGTAACGGACAATCCGGTAAATGAGGAATCCAGTAGAATCTGCAAAAAAAAAGAACACCGTACAATCTGTGTAATAATGTAAATCACCGGTGAACAGACATAATTATGTTCCGGCGACATTTATACAAATTTGTTAACTTGGCAAACTATTAAATTTACCCGTAAAAAGCTATTCTTTTTTAAAAGTTCGAATATGAATTGCATGTATCTGGCGTTGTTAAGTTGGACAAACTTGTATGGAATCTACATTCTGACTATTGAAAAAAATGACTTGTAAAAATGTGGATGTAATAGTTCATTACTAGGAGTTTGACAATGAGGTATAAGCATTAAACTTGAACGAAAATGGCATATTGCTCCGGGCATTATTTCGTCAAAGATAAAGGTTATAGGGTTAGGTTTTTAGTTTAGAATTGGGTTTGTAGTGTACACAGTAGACATGTAGCAAATTACTGTCGTCGGAGAACGTGCCGTACAACTCAAATCACCATGTCAAATCACCCAACCTGTTGAAAATCGTTTACTTTTATAAGCTTTAAAAAGGCAAACGGAAATAGTACAGTATAGCTCCATTTCGTATTTGTTTGTATTATGTAGAAAATGTGATGATATATAAATCAACCAATTTTTAACCAGATTCCCCGACCCTCAAAGTGAAATCAAAGGTTAAAGCAAAGGTTAAAGCAAAGGTTAAAGCAAAGGTGAAATCAAAGGTTAAATCAAAGGTTAAAGCAAAGGTGAAAGCAAAGGTGAAAGCAAAGGTGAAAGCAAAGGTGAAAGCAAAGGTGAAAGCAAAGGTGAAAGCAAAGGTGAAATCAAAGGTTAAAGCAAAGGTTAAAGCAAAGGTTAAAGCAAAGGTTAAAGCAAAGGTTAAAGCAAAGGTTAAATCAAAGGTTAAATCAAAGGTTAAAGCAAAGGTTAAAGCAAAGGTTAAATCAAAGGTTAAAGCAAAGGTTAAAGCAAAGGTTAAAGCAAAGGTTAAAGCAAAGGTTAAAGCAAAGGTTAAAGCAAAGGTTAAAGCAAAGGTTAAAGCAAAGGTTAAAGCAAAGGTTAAAGCAAAGGTTAAAGCAAAGGTTAAAGCAACGGTCAAATGTCATTGAACTTTATGTTGTTCGGACATGGGAAATAATGGCAGATTTAGGTTGCTTGTGTGTCATTATACATGTACCTTACTAAACATGCCAATATCAACAAATTATACAAAGTAGCTACGGAAATAATTATGTTCATTAAAAGCATGAAACATATTTTGTCCATTTTTGGCCAACCTGCCATAGCGCCAAAACTGTTCGACCAATTTCAGCTTTAAAAGCCTCAATTTCCCAGATTAGCAAATGTGGGCCAAGTTGAAGGTGTAGGTTTTTTTTAATGGATGATTTAACACGTAACGACCCTCTAATTCAAAAAGAAAGAAAAATAATCCGCAATCGGTGTAATCTGATGTATAACGTGAAAAAAAATCAGATATCCGCCATCTACAAATTGTACAATAATGACAAAAATTAGATGGCGTGACTTTTGGCGTCATAAACCTAAGAACTCTCGTCTATCTGTAAAACACACTCGTTAACCAAAAAAGTACGGGGTCCGCTCGCTATTCATAAGGACCGCTATTCATAGAAAACCGCTATTCATTTAATACTCGTTATGAATAGCGATCCTTATGAATAGTTATGAATAATGGTCATTTTGTATGGAGGTCCTTATGAATAGCGAGGTAATTAATTTATCTATGGTTTGCTCGTTATTTAGAAGGACCGCTATTCATTCAGTCACGCGTTATGGATAGAGGTCCTTATGAATAGCGGTCCATGACTAGCGAGGTACAATCTGTGTAATAATGTAAATCACCGGTGAACAGACATAATTATGTTCCGGCGACATTTATACACATTTGTTAACTTGGCAAACTATTAAATTTACCCGTAAAAAGATATTCTTTTTTAAAAGTTCGAATATGAATTGCATGTATCTGGCGTTGTTAGGTTGGACAAACATATATGGAATCTACATTCTGACTATTGAAAAAAATGACTTGTAAAAATGTGGATGTAATAGTTCATTACTAGGAGTTTGACAATGAGGTATAAGCATTAAACTTGAACGAAAATGGCATATTGCTCCGGGCATTATTTCGTCAAAGATAAAGGTTATAGGGTTAGGTTTTTAGTTTAGAATTGGGTTTGTAGTGTACACAGTAGACATGTAGCAAATTACTGTCGTCGGAGAACGTGCCGTACAACTCAAATCACCATGTCAAATCACCCAACCTGTTGAAAATCGTTTATTTTTATCAGCTTTAAAAAGGCAAACGGAAATAGTACAGTTGAGTATATAGCTCCATTTCGTATTTGTTTGTATTATGTAGAAAATGTGATGATATATAAATCAACCAATTTTTCACCAGATTCCCCGACCCTCAAAGTGAAATCAAAGGTGAAAGCAAAGGTTAGATGGCGTGACTGTTGGCGTCATAAACCTAAGAACTCTCGTCTATCTGTAAAACACACTCGTCTACCCAAAAAGTACGGGGTCCGCTCGCTATTCATAAGGACCGCTATTCGTAGAAAACCGCTATTCATTTAACACACGTTATGAATAGCGATCCTTATGAATAGTGGTCATTTTGTATGGAGGTCATTATGAATAGCGAGGTAATTTATCTATGGTTTGCTCGCTATTTAGAAGGACCGCTATTCATTCAGTCACGCGTTATGGATAGAGGTCCTTATGGATAGAGGTCCTTATGAATAGCGGTCCATGACTAGCGAGGTTACCCCAAAAAGTACTTACAAACTTAGTTCCTTATTTTCCTTGCTCGAGCATTGGGCAGCAAAAGTTGTCTTCTATCTTGTTCCGTCTTCTGCTACAGTTTTTGCCTCCTCTCAGTTCAATCTCATTTCCTGTAGGTCCCTGTTCAGTGTTCTTATCCAGTATAGTTAAAGTTTTCTCCTTCTTCTCTTGCCCTTTCCGGTGTCCAATCCAGCGTTGTTTCGAGATGTCTTTCTTAGGACTTTCTAGAAGGGACGTCGTTCTTCCACTCTTATGCTGATTTTTATTTCCTTGGGTCTCAGCAAGACTTCATTTGTTACTCTCTTTCCAGCTGATGCCTAGTATTTTTTTTCGTTGGTGGAAAACGTCGAGTTTGTGTGGTGCTCCATCGGTAATCTTACATGTCTCAATGGAGTATATAGGACATTAGGGCAAATCTAAAAAGCAAATTAAAAAAAAAAGATACCAGTAATTCAAAATTAATAAATATATAGCACATGCACTGGCGTAGAAAGGGGGCACCGGGACCATGGCCCCCCTATTCAGCCAGTAATTTGAAAAGCAGTCGGGGCGTCAACTATATCTTTCCGCCAAAAAATTGTTTGCGACAAGCCATTAACTTTCTCTAAAATTTGCTAAAACATCAAAGCGGGAAGGGGGAAACTCCCCCTCACTGCACCACCCCTGTTACATACAGTGCAGTATTGCGTCCAAAAATAACTGAAAAGCAGCCAGGGCGTCGAACTAACATTCCGCCTAAATAAGTGTTAGGAGCCGTTATCTTTCTCTCAAGTAAAACGTAAGAGCTTTCGCGCTTCGCGCGGGAGGAGGGGGGGGGGGGGGGCTCCCCCTTCCCTGCTCCCATCCATGTTAAGTGCAGTTTTACGTCCAAATAACTGAAAAGCAGTCCGGACGTCGAAATAACTTTCCGCCAAAAAAAGGTGCTACGAGCCGTTATCTTTCTCTCAAATTTGCTATAAAACGGCAGAGCTTTCCCCTCCCTGCACCCACACCCCGGGAGCACGCTTTGCGTCCTCATTAATTTCACACTCAAAACCGCCCCCTAAAATGAAATCCTGGCTATGCGGTTGGATCCTGCACGTATGCCCCCCCCCCCCCCCCTATTGAAAAATCCTGGCTACGCCTGTGAGCACATGCCAATAAGTGATAATCAATGATACACAATAGTTGCTGACGAAGCAGTAAGTATCAAAATCCTCCCTGACAAACTGGCACTACAAAGTACAAATACAATATCTGTGATTGAGACAAGCAGAAGAAAACTCCTCTTTCAATCTATTCAATATATCGTCTGTTGAGAGCCAGAGGGGCGCTAACTCTGTTTTAAAGCATATGGGTTTATGCCCTTCTGGCTCCAAACAGACGATATGTAATCTGATGTTTCTTAACTATTTACAAGCAAACCAGGGGGTATGGGGGGGGGGGGCGGTGTCACTCGCCTAATGCGGTTTACGGGGATGTGCCATATTGGGTCCCATTTTGCCAAAAAAAAATCCTTTAAAATGGCCCTACTTTTGTTGGCCTTAAACAATATGTGTTACTATTTTCTCCAGAATAATACCTCACCCATATTCTCGCTAAAGTGCAGAAAATCCCATTTGCAAAATCATTGAAATCGGTTCGTTTTTGCATCCAAAGTCCCTAATGGGTACCATTTTCTGCCTAAGGTTTTCTGCTGCACAAACCGGTTCAAACCCAAACAGAATACATGAGCACCTGGGGGGGGGGGGGGGGGGGGGGGCGGGGCGGGGGATGTAGGAGGACTGACATCACAGGCGTAGCCAGGAGTTTTCAATAGGGGGCAGCAGACGTGAAGGGTCCAACCGCATGTGAAGGATCCAACCGCATAGCCAGGATTTTCATACACCCAAGGGGGGGGGGGGGGGGTGCAGGGAGGGGCGAAAGCTCTCACGTTTTATAGTAAATTTGAGAGAAAGATAACGGCTCGTAGCAACTTTTTAGGCGGAAAGTTATTTCGATGTCTGGACTCTGGACGAATGGTTATATCATCATGTCATAAAACTGTTTCAAAAACTGAACAAAAAATCTGGACTTCAAAACTTGTCTTCTTATATAATTATTACGTTAAGGCTTACAATCTCGAAAGAAATATAATTAAAACCGATTTAATTGTTAGGTCTTTAATAATATGCACATTTCTACTGATAAGTGAGATAAAAAAGGGGTCTTGAAGATAAGAATTTCATGCATAATATAATGAAACAAAGAAAACCTAAAAACCATATCAGGATGACTACCCACCCTCTCCGATCCCCCCTTCCCCCCCCCCCCCCCCCACTACCCCAAACGGCTAAAACTATAATAAGGACAATTTCAACCCTTTTAGACAATCGTTGATCTCTTTTTAACGTACATGTACTATCATAATCAGTTTCTTATCTCGAGGGGGAGGGGGGGGGGGGGGGGGGGGGGGGGGGGTAGGGGGGGGTAGAGAGGCCATGTGCCCCGGGCACACTTCAAAAGGTTCAGAAATCGCAAAAAGGAGAAAACGGAGAAATTAAACGAAAAAGCATCCAAATCCCGATGAAATTTGTCAGAAATTGTGTTTTTAAGGGTTCAAGAAGAGAATATTTCTAAACCTCGGTCGCTTTCCTCCTTGCATGCATAGATAGGTTTCTTCATAATCTTGTAAATTTCGCACCCAAAATCTAGAATATAGTTCATATAAAGGATGTTTTTAAAGGTTTCTAAATTCTATATTTAAAAAAGGGTAATACGCTCGTTGTTTCTATCATGAGCATAAGAGTTTTAATAGTAATAATAAAAAAAAAACAAAGAAAAAACGTGCTTGTATATATCACGATATAATACAAAGTCCCTCTGTGCTTCCAAAGGTTTGGATATTATTACCCTGGCTTTTTATAAATATCTTGTGAAAGTATACGTCTTCATTATAGCATAAAATGCACGGAAACAGCATTTTGAAAATACAGTTTTCGGAGGAAATCCCAACTCTCGGCAATCCTTCGAAAACAATTTATTTCATGGTTTTCATTAATTTGCACGGAAATAGCATTTTGAAAGTTACGGTACTCTGAAGAAATCCCAACTTTCGGCAATCCTTCGAAAACAATGTATTATTAATTTTCATGGTTTTCATCAATTTTGCACGGAAATAGCATTTTGAAAGTTACGGTATTCTGCAGAAATCCCAACTTTCGGCAATCATTCGAAAACAATGTATTATTTCATGGTTTTCATTAATTTGGACACGAAATAGAGGAAGAACTGAAAAGAACGGCGTTTTTAAAGGATCTCATGTGAGATAAAAAAACCTCTAGTGATACAATCGGTTGCTGTGCTCCCTTGCGAATTTTTCCTATATGTGTAAAATGCATACTATATGTTAAGGGTCGGAAATGAAAATATGCTCTTGGTAAAGCTTTGCTCATCTCATTAGTTTTTATAAACTGGTTATCGAATTTGAGTCCGATACCACTCAAGGGTTAGGTGCCTCATAATAACTATCTTCACGGAGTGCTATAATTTCTGAAATAAAAGCTGAAATTTATCCGTTTTGCAGCTTGGAACTAATAAGTTGGGCAGAGGAGTGGGGGATTTGTGATTTACCCCGGCACTATAGTCCTTAATCTTGATCATAATTGTATTTGGTATCATAAAAAAGCCTGTTTATCTCCCTCTGATTCCCATTTGTAATGATTATGCAATCATCCGTAATGATCCATGTGAGGTAGGCCTACACCTGAATACGGGGCCAGGTCAAAAGTGAAAAGTTGCCAAATGCATGTTATCGTCAACAGTCATGAGATAGTGAATCTTCATTTGTTAGGTGGATGGATTGTGTTTTAGTGATGTTGAGGCGGTCGTGCATGAATGTCAATAGACCACGTCGGTAATGTTTTCAAATTTTATACATACCTTTCAAACAAAGGTTGTTCTTGACAACCTGAAAGCTTGCCGGACAAAGCAGCAATATGCAAACCGGATTCCAAGCATTGAGGTTCATTTATGAAAAGCAGGTTAATGGAATAGCTCGTCACTAGGTAGTCAGAGAAGAAATGGGCATAAATTTGTATACATTATAGAACCGGTCTATTGGGTACATGGTGTATTCTCCTATTCTTTGGAGGATGAAACGTGTTTTGAATGATGTTGAGGCGGTCATTCGTGAAGTGCCACGTTGTTCATGTTTAAAACCTTTTGTTTGGAAGATGAATATGTGTTTTAATTGATTTAACTGATTGTGAGACGCTCATCCAAAACACAATCCATCTTCCAAAGAAATGCAGATTTCACCGTTGACAATAACATGTGCATTTTGTAACATTTCACTTTTGACTTATTCAAATATAGCCTACTGCATATTAATTACTAAAATGGAGCATCATCGTAAATGGGAATAAACTAGCCTTTTTAATGATACCAAGTTCAGTTATGGGTAGTACATTAAAAAAGAACGATATCAACACTCAAACGTGAAATGCAGAACATTTCTTGAGGAGTTCATTTTATAGCGGCCATTTTGAAAATCCGAAATCATGGAAATGGCCGCCATGTGCGAGGAAGCTTTTAAAAACAGAGGAAGTCAACAGAGGAGAAGATGTCATCAACGGCTTCCCTGATCGAGAAAGTAGGATTAGCACGTTTCATTAATTTTCTACATTGAAAATAAGCCGATATAGGGCAAATTATGCTTATAGCGGCCATTTTGAAAATCCAAAATGGCAGATATGCTGGTGGATGTGCAAATGCCAACATCAATTCTTTGATTCTCCATCTTCATAATGTTCTAAAATGGTGTAGTTTTGATAATCTCCAAAAAATTTGAACTCAAATACATAGTGAGCATGGCTATTAGGTACAACCTTATTATACTGTGGTGTTCCATAGCTATATTATAGGGCCTATTAATGTTTATCAAACAAGGACAAGTTTCTTGTACAAACACGAGATTTTATCTATAAATAACTTCGAATATGTGTGAGTGGTGCAAAGTTTATACATCAATTTGGTATACGATCATGACGATAAGCTTAAAAACAACCAATAAACCAAAATATCACTTACAGTCTGTTTGGAGAGATTCTACTTAGGCGGGAATAGCCAGGATTGGCTTCGTGAATGTAAAAAAAAAAAAAAAATTGGCTATACGCCTTCTACATCACGAAGCCAGGCGTTCTTACCCAGCAATCTAACTGCGCACGGGTTAGCAGGACTGGAAAATGCCCTGAAATATCACTTTTCTGATAACTCTCGCGACCGACAGCTCCTTCACCACAGCGTATCCTCCTAGGAAAACGTTTAGAATTAGAATGTCTTTTTGATCGTACGTATTTTTACCAAAAAATCCAAAAAAGATCGTAAGAAATTTCCGAAAACTCGCCAGTGTTTGTGTGTATCCATGCCTCCTCTTGTCATGCAGATAAGGCATGACAATGGATACACACAAACACTGGTGAGTTTTCGGAAATTTCTTACGATCTTTTTTGGATTTTTTGGTAAAAATACGTACGATCAAAAAGACATTCTAATTCTAAACGTTTTCCTAGGAGGATACGCTGTGGTGAAGGAGCTATCGGTCGCGGGAGTTATCAGAAAAGTGATATTTCAGGGCATTTTCCAGTCCTGCTAACCCGTGCGCAGTTAGATTGCTGGGTAAGAACGCCTGGCTTCGTGATGTAGAAGGCGTATAGCCAATTTTTTTTTTTTTTTTTTACATTCACGAAGCCAATCCTGGCTAGGCGGGAACGGCAGGCTTGTCTTATATGAAATCGTACTGTTGCCATCTGGTTAGCGCTGCTCAGCCTGCTCTTGCAGAGCTGGCAACAATAAACTTGCAGCCAAAACAGATTCAAACAAAAATGGCGTCGCTAGCATGGTACTATCCCTTGCCCGAGCTTGCTTGATACCCAACCAACGTAGTAATGTGCGGTATTCAGAACTGCTCTTCGTTAACGATAACAAGACGCCTGGCATTTAACGCTCAAGCTGCAATTTATTTATTCACACCTGCTCTACCATAGCATTAATGAAGCACCTGCCCTTAAAATGTATGTTAATCACATTGAAACCGAGTCTCTTTACTTTTAATTTATAAAGAAAGTCTTTTCCACCCTGACCACAATGCTGGAACGATACATTCTCAGTTAAATTTCATCATTTCATTCGATTTAATGAGCAATATACCGAGCATTTAAGGAAACTTTTCAGGATTGCTCAATGAAAATAACTTGTTAAAGTCAGCAGAGAGAGAAAAAAATCAAACAGCATGAACACTAATTAAAGTAGATATTCAAAGAAAATCACAAATATGGCAATTAATGTATCACTAGAAACTGGGAAGCTTACAGATGGCAATCGTATAAGTTTTATTCAACTGCGTATCTGGTGATTATAAAAACAACACAAATAAAAGCTCTTCTCAGCATCTGGAATATCCGAGGATTCGCCAGAAATATAGCGATGTTTTTGATGTCGTCACACTCGGGATCGATCCTGCTTAAGCAGACGACGTCCTATAATGAATGAACGTAATTACAATGCAATTATTTATCAAATTATAAAGAGTTTGGTGTATTTAAACATGACCTTATTTCACACCATTATAAAGGGAAAGTGAAACTGATTCTGATAGCTAAAACCGTTTGATTGTAAATACATAGGAGAAGGGTCAATGATCAATGAAATAAACCCCACTTTCAAATTGAAAAGCCCTCCGAATAATAGCAGGATGGTATTCGTTCCCTCTTGAAACGCCGAACATGCCCCGGTGCAAACAGCTGAAAATACAATGGCGTCTTATTTTGTTTACAAGTGACTGATTCCTTTATTTTTTAACGCTGCATTTTTCATCAAAATAATACCATACACGAAGTTAAGAGTGAGGCAACAGACTAACATTAAGACTGACGCTAGTGAAGGAAGAGAAATAAGTGAAGAGGAGATGACAAAATAGGCTCTGAAAAATGTGTAAGATGTTATGGGACATCGTCTGCTTAGACAGGACTGGTACAGGGTGTGTCGTCACATATCTCAGCAGCGTTCGAGGAGCTCTTCAGCTGCTATATCGGGGGCTGTATTTTACCGTTTTATAATTGATAATAATCATTACTTCAAATGTTTCCAAGCGTTGAATTTGGATAACCTTGTTTAATTTATGCCATCTATGCAATAATAAGTATTAAGCCAATATTTAAAATCATTAACGTTCTACTTTAAGGTTATCTTGAACTTGGGTTATCTTTCTTCTGTATTTCTCTATCATAATATATACATCTCTCTTTTCTATCCGTTCTCTCTCTCTCTCTCTCTCTCTCCCCGTCTGTATTATTTTGTCTCTCACTCCCCTTGATATCTCTATTATATCTCTCCCTTCTCTTTCTCCCTATCTCTATATTATATCTCCTCTTTTATCTCTCCATCTCATTCCCCCCTGTTGATATCTTCTCTCTCGCTCTCTCTCTCGCTCTCTCCTTCTATCTATCTCTATATCCCGTCAGCGGAGGTCAGTCTCTTCTATCACTTTCCCTTTTACACCTCTCCCTTTTGGTATTCCTTTTCCATGGTGTATTTTCCTTTTATACTCTTTCATAATAATGTTCATCTTTTCTAGATTCTGATAGCAAAAATTGCATGATTTGGGGGTGAAACCACAAATCGTAAGGGGTTTTCAGTAATAGATTTATTGAATTAACTACCACATCACTGTTATTTTTTAAATACACTTATCAAATCATGAATATGTCATAGCTGATCTGTTTCTTTAAATGAATTCTAAGTAGATAATAAAATAAACAGTTACCCTGCCAAAATGAAAATTTTTTTTCACTAATGTAGGTATTTCTCAATTATGAGCCATTATCAAGATGTCTTAATATTTCCCCAACTGACGAGATGTTAAAACAAATCAAACGAGAATCCACACATCATTTTGTCTTCATGTCAATCAGTTTTTAATAATCTTTTCAAGAAAGAAAAACGAAGAAAAGAAATCGACTTGCTTTAAAAGTCTTTCCTCAAAAAGCTAACAGTAATCTTCAAAAACACCAAAAACACACATAAATACAATACACATTATAACTGAAAACAGAAACATAAAAATAATAACAACAAATCTGTTTCCATCTTTATACAGACTGTAAACAAAGATTTATATACCAATCTTCCTGGTATTCCAAAATGACCATATATATATATTTCATATATATATATTACAACCATATTCCAGACACTATGTCGTCTGTGGCAAGTTACCATCAATTTGTCATATTTTTCTTTCCTCTCTGGCATTTCTACTATACTGTCTTTGCTGAAGATGTCATCTTCAATGAGTTAGTATAAGCACACTTTCAGAGCCGATACAAACCACATGGGATTCTAATTTGTATCCAAAGGAGGCGAGATTGCATTGAGCATAGAAAATGGCAAGATCTTACCACATATAGAAGTTAGCAAAAATTCACATTAACCTATAAATAAAACCATTAAAATTCCTCTTCGTCTCAAATCAAGAATTTGAGTTAAGAAATGAGATTACGAATTGGGATTAAGAATTTCGATTAAAACTTAATTCATGCACATATTTTTTCTTCGTATTTATTATCTCAAATCCCTTAGAAATATAATCATTAGTATTTCTTTTCATTTCAATGTTAAGTTGAGAATTAAGAATTGGAATTAAAACTTCATTCATGCGCATAATTTTTCCTTACATTCATCTTTATCTTGAAATCAACTTTCAAATTCGGCTTAAGAATTGGAATTAAAATCACTTCATGCACATGTTTTTTTTTTCTCATTCATCATCTCAAATCGCCTATAATCTTTTTAAATCCCAAATCAACTTGATAATAGAGAAAGAATTGGATTTAAAATCGAGTTCATGCACATAATTACCCTTTTTTCATCATCTCAAATCACCTAAAGATAAAATTATGAACTTTCCTCTGCAATCTCATAATCAACTTTAAAACTGAGATTAAGAATATGGATTAAGATTATGGATTAAGATTTGGGATTAAAACTTAGTTCATGCACACAATCTTCTCCTTATTCATCATGTATAGATACATTTATCAACTTTCCTCTTCATCTCAAAATCAAGTGTAAAATTGAGATTACGAATTGCATTATACATTGGGATTAAATTTCCTTCATGCAAATAATTTAGTTTTTCTCATTCATGATCTCAAATCACCAGATCATTCTAAAATCACTGATATAAAAAAAGGTTTCCAAAAAATAAACATTTGTGGGATGTCTGGAGTATAATATCGAGCTTTCTTCTAATATTAATTATTTTTACATACAGCATTAAACAATAATTTAACCTTTTGTAGGAAGCGAAGACTGATCCTGAAGCACACTTAGTCAGTAATGATACAAGAAAAAAAAAAGAGCTGATTCTTTGTTGAAGAAATCAAAAGAATAAAAAAAAACTATCAGTGTAACAGAACTATGCTTTGAAAAAATATAAAGGCAATGCACAGTGTTGGTAAAAGCTGATGGCATAGATTTAAAACTCTTTTCTTTTCCCCTATCAGAACCACCATAAATATATTGTGTTATAGCTCTGAATTACTTGTTGGTAAACACATTTTAAGTTATATTCGTATAAATAAATTTTGGAATAAAAACAATGACTGGGAATTTTTGAAGGGAGTGAATTCAAAGGAGACAAAGATGAGTCTGAGTGGACAAACAACTCAAACCGACATTTCTCTTTTAGAACTTTGAAAGCTAACTTTATGAGAAAAGCAACAACAACAACAAAATGATAATAGAATAGTCTTTGCCTGTTGGATGCTGGGATAAGTTAACTCTACCTGGATTCAGTGGAACATGCATATTGTACCAAAACGAAATCATACAAAAACGTGCTCGGAAAACATTACCATCTAATCCATCCATGCTTTCTTCTTACACTGTGTATTGCCTTTATAAACAGTATAAGTCAATTACGCACCCTGCAGATATCCTTCCAATAGAGTTCCTTTGGCAACTTAGATATGTTCAAAGAGAGACCAGCAACACATAACCTGCTACAAAACAACAATATTTGCCCTCAATAAGCATGACAAGATTAAGAAACATAGCACGGCTTGGTGAAGATCACATTTTATACAAATCACTAGACATGTTGGCAAAAGCCTTCACATTCTTCTTACTTTACAAATATTCAATTTATATTAAACCTCACATAATAATAATAATAACAATAATAATAATAGTAATAATAACTACATACAAACAACATGAAATCATCGGCAATTTATGAACTATGTAAACACTTTATACATATAAGTTTTGTCTTCTTGTACATTTCTCTTAGCAAACAATCATCAACATAATAAGAAAGAAAACGATAGATTTTCTCTTCAAATACCCCAGTCCCCAAACGACAATATAATACGACTTTTGAGCACGATGCACGAAGGGTAAGTTACGTGTTAGGCATTTGATTCTCAACAATGAGCAAGTTATGTATATGAAATATGAATGCCAAACACCTAACCCACGCTGGATTGCCTGAGTCTTTATCAACACAACCACTCTGCACATTACTTTCTGGCCAAAGAGACAGCTAAAACAAAAATCTTTGAATAGACAGAATTATTAATTGAAAAGGTGCACTTATCTTTAGTATTTGGATAAAAACAGTTTTATTGACCTCGTATCGACATATAAAAATGATTTGGATCAGTTATCTATCCAAAATACTACATATGATTTTACCCCAATGAAAGTTCATGCAGGTGACGACATCCGTGCATGAATATTCAACACACGGTATCGTGTTAACTTTACAAAAGTGACGCACTATAAACATATTCAGGATTATGTCTGGAAGTGGGGACCATTGATTCTCTGTTTAGTTTTCTAATAAGAAACAATTAATGCACCTACACTATGAACAAACTAGGTGGGAAGAAATTAACAAGGCCTTTTTTATGCTTTCATAATACTTTTTCTCTTTGGTATGTTATGATAAACACAACAACAACAACAAGCCAAATATATTAAAACTAAACTTTGAAAACAAAATATATTCCTCTAATCGTCATCATCATCATTCACAACATAATTTTGTTCTCAACTTTACAAGAAAAAAAAAATGAATTCACACAGACTAATTACAGTCAAAAACCAGTTCATGATAAATAACATTCAAATTGGCAATCTTCATGATCAGCACAACATCGGAAAAAAAATGTTACAAACTTTTGTACTAAATCATGACACTCAAAATATCTCCGTTCTGTGATATGCTGCTCTGATTGTACGTTACCTGTAACTCATCTTTTATAAAACAACTACTTTTCTATTTACAATTCCAAAAACATTTCATTCCTTTGTCCTGATATTGTACAATTACTGCTGGACATTCCAAAGCGAATTTTGATCTTCATGGAAGATGACAAACTGTAACTTCATGTTACATGGGAAAGAAAAAGAAGCCGGACATTTACGCAATAATAGCTTATTTCCAATAATATATTCATCATGCTTCAATTTATCTGCATTCCAAATTCTGCTTTTAAAACTGTTCTGAAATTATTTGGGAAGGAAATAATGACATTTGATGAATCTTGCTTATATTCTTTATATTCCATTTAAATAAAAAATGTAATACAATTCCTTTATATATCATCAAATATAATAAATTCTTTGTGAAAAAAAGAAAATTTATTACCAGTATCATTATTTCCGGAAATACAATAAATTAAGCAAATATACACCTGAAAAATTTGAAATCATGAAAAAGAGTATAACCGACTTCAGAAGAGCAGCAATAGACTACAGACCACACTCAAAGAGACAATAGGGAAAGTCGGAGCTTCCAGAACAAACTCAAACTAAGCTTTTTATAACTCCATCTTGTAGGGAAACACACACAGATGACTCCAGGTCCTGAGTGAGTCCTGATGGTTCAAATCTTATTCGTTTGTAACCCTCCATCGCAAACTCTTTTCTTTGACAAAGAGACCAATCTTCATACACTTAACCGGATGCTCACAGGTTGCCATGGTAACAGCAGTTGCACATCAGCCAGAATTATTCATCGCGTTCTCTTTGTTCGTCAAACAATGTGTCTACTTTGCTGATGCAACTATGTTCCTCATTTGCTTCAGGCTAATCTCATTCTTCTTCCATCCCTTGTGTGTGTCTGTTTACATCTGAAGTGTCATCATCACTATGGCAAGTTCATCAAGTTTGTTTTTTTTGGTGTGTGTCTGAGTCTTTCTCACATATTTTTTATAGCACCAATGGCATATTCCAAGAGGTGAGATGTCCAGGATATCAGGGGTGAAATCAGGATGAGGTCATGAAAGGAGGCAAGATAGACTGAAGAGGGGGGTGTGAGGGGGGTAAAATCAGGCGTGAAGGGGGAAGGGTTGAGGCAGGGGAGGGGGATGGCATCGTCGGGGGTGGTTCTCAGAGGTATCCCAGATCAAGTGCGTGATGTAACGCTGCTAGGTCCGAGTGACTTGTTACCCGCCAGAAAGGAAAGTCCAGCTGAAACAGACAAATATATCAAGACAATATGTTATCTGGAGTCCTCTAAAAACATCACATTATGATACATAGATATACACCATTTAATTTCAAATCAGATTACAGGGTTTCTTAGAAATCAGTAATTTAGAATCAGAAATATTCCTAAATCTAAATCATTTGTTACATGTAGGTTTGTAGAAGGCAGGTGTTTTCTATTTTAGAATCAGAAGTATTCTTACATCTAAATCATGTACTACTGTATATTGTACAAGTACAAGTTTCTTAGATATATAAGTGCTTTAGAATCAGAATTATTCCTACATCTTCATCAAATAGCAACAAATTTGAGGTGGGTTAAAAAATGAAACAAGAGGGTACAAGCAACAAGCAAATAAAGTTTACTTGGTCTCAAGTCTTTCGGCCTACCTGTTTGGCAGCTGTCTCCTCATCCTTTGCATCGCCGATGGCAACGTACGTCACCTTGCGGCCAAACCTTGCCACGATTCGCTCAAAGCAGCTCTCCTTCCCGACTCTCGTTGCGCTGTACACGTTCTCAATGTTGAAAACACCGCCCAGACCGTAGAGCAGAACTTTGGCTACTGCGGGGACGAGTTGCGTAGTTGTCACCAACACATTGATACAGTTAGATCTGATATGAACAGACAAAAGAAAGAACAAAAATAATTGAAGGGGAAAAATATAATTTCACTTGTAATTTTCTATTCTTTGTAAGCACCCTTTTGGATGCATATGGAAGGGGACAACAGATTTGTAGATGTAGATGAGGCTGAATGTAAGGCCTTTAATTTGTTGTACCCCTTTTATTTCAGGAGTGGAAGAGGGTCGAGTCTAGACCGGAAGTGAATTATCTGTCATAGGACAGTATCCGCAATATTGAATGCGGACCATGATGTCACCTTGTGGATGTTTTTACGACAGGATGGCGGGGAAAAAACCCCCAGAAGGCATGGGAACATGAGGCATTAAACTTGTCCGCAACCATGAAAAATAAATATTCATAGCAATGATGCGCACTAGCTGCTATAAATGTATGATATGTTTTGAGGTGCGGTTTGAGAAGGTACATGTAGCTATCACTCTAATTTAAGTCCGGACTCAACCCTCTTTGGCAGTGAATATGAAAGTGGCATTATAGAGTCCGGTACATTATCTGGGGAGTGTTTCATCAAGTGTTTTGTCAGTGATTTTTAGCGACAAATTTACTCTCAGCCAATCAGATGCAAGGATTTCAGTAGCTTATAACACTGAGTTGTCAGTAAAAATCACTGACGAAACGCTTGATGAAACGCTCCCCAGGTCTCTTTAACCCGTTGACTACTGAACGCTCTCATTCCCATTGGCTTAATACAGGGACTATCCGGTTCCAGTAGGCAATGAGTTAATACATACCTGGAGTGAATGATGGAGAGAGATTTGAGAGCGATGGTGAGCCAGGAATCGGTCATAGCTTCAATCTCAGCACGCAGTTGAAGCCACTGTTCTCTCTTCTGAGGTCCAAGTAATCCTGACACAAAAAAAAAAATACAGATTGTGTTTCATCAAGTGCGTAATGCCCTCAGACAAGGTGGTGCTTTACAAACTCCAAACTCATTTTTTTTTTCTTTATTTACAAATGATGGATCTAGGATTTTCTTCCAGGGTATGGGGTGGGGGGGGGGGGGGTGTGGGAGGGGGAGCAAAAATCCAAAGGTTCTCACATATTTCAAGTGCCTTTATTTGGTCACAAATCTCTGACAGCAAAATTTAAAAAAAAAAAGTTTTTATAATATCCCAAGAAAATCTGGGAGAGGGCATAGAAGCACAAAATTGTGATTATATCTTTTCTTTCAAGTATGTACAATATTCCAGCTATGGTTTTGCCTTGGGGGGCGGTGGGGGTGGTCGGGGTGTAACACACTCTTCCTGTGCTCCCCCCCCCATCTATCCATTTATCTGTCTATCTCCATCCATTTATCCATCCATAGATAGATGGGTGTTCATCTATCTATCTATATGTATTGTTTTTTCTATGTATCTATCCATTCATTTGTCTACGTACATGTATCTTTCCATTTATTTTTTCTTTCTTTTGCCCTATTCCTTAAAGAAAAAAATTGAGTTCTGGTCATGTGATTACATTGTGAAACTGTCTCAAAGCAATGGGGAAAGGCTAATCAGATCAACATACATGTAATACTGTAAGGTCTTGGAAACATCAAAATGATAAGAAATCTTGCTGAAAAGCACATGCACTGCACACAGAAATGGGTATACGGGACTGCACATGTGGCAAGAATGTTCAGCACGAACACTCGAGTTCTTTCTCGTCATATTTGGAGTATGAGAGCATTTGAAGAGCTTTCCTTTTCAGGGGGCATTTCTACTATGATATTCTTTCAAACTAACATAAAAATAACAACGAGAAAGCTCGCAAATTATTTGCCACCTTGCCCAGAACTCAACCTTCTCCTTAAAACTATTATGCATACATACCTCCCACATTGTTCTTATATGAGCTGTATATCTCCTTGATTCTCCTGTACCGGTATGCTAGCTTCCTCATCCAGTCGACTCCGCCCCTGACACCGGTAGCAAGACAGAGATTAGCACTGGTAGCTGCAGCATGGAACCCGTCTGTCTGGAAATTGTAATTACTGTTTGGAAACAAATCACCAAGTAAACAATTAATAATGTATTCAAATATTATTTAAAAGTTGAACAGCAATGAATAATGGCTTCCAGTGGTTTAGCAACAAGAGGCATGGGGGTCCATGTCCTCTCACCATCTAATGGTAAAAAAAAGAAGAAAGAACATGCTGCGACCACCTTCTACATCCACCCCAGTCTTATCACAGGCATTGTTAATTTGAATTTTATCCACCGAGTTAGAACATTGTCCCCCGAACGCCAAGACCAATGCTCTGCGACTGATGAAGGCTTCAATTCACAATTTTCCCCTATTCATTTAAATACTCTAAGTAAATAATAATCAATCAAAATAATCAAAGTAAATAATCAATGTAAAAATTATGAAATCAAAAGATGAATTCACACAGGGACTCTTCAAAAGTCACAGAGTAAAACCACTCATGGCTACTGCGACACCCCCCCCCCCCCAAAAAAAAAAATCATTTCACTATTAGTTTACAGGAAACTATATATAAAACATAGGTAATATGTTTACTATGCAAATATAACTTGTTAATTACACATGCATGCACATATAGAGAGTTCTAAAATCATTAACAAAACTGGGCAACATCTTGTCTCTATGTTTACAGCTACAAATCCTACCTCAAATCTTGTCCATTATCATCCGATGCTACATCGTCTATGTGGACCTGATCACATTCCTGTGGACAAATATAAATATGAAAATAAAAATTATAACTTTTACAGTAACACTACTAGAGATATAACAAATAAATTAATTGTATACCGGGCAATATAAATCAAGATTTGATGCGAATTTTCTAATGAAAAATATCGGCGTTTGAGGAAGAAGGAATAGAGGAAGGAAAATACATTGAGGGAAAAAAAGGAGAAAGAAGGGGAAGGATGAGCAATAACGAAGAAGAGAGGGGGAAGGCCAGACAGGAGGGGAGGGGAGAGGTAATGATGAAGGGATAGAATAAAAAGAGGGTGTCTCAGAAAGAAGAGAGAGAGAGAGAGAGGAAGAGAGAGAGAGAGAGAGAGGGGAGAGAGAGAGAGAGAGGGGAGAGAGAGAGAGAGAGGGGAGAGAGAGAGAGAGAGAGGGGGGGGAGAGAGAGAGAGAGAGGGGGAGAGAGAGGAGAAACAAGAATTGGAGGGAGAACAGAAGGGAGAGATGGAGGTGACAAGCAGAAAAGAGAGCGACCAAGATGAGGGAGAGTAGAGAAAGAAGAAAACATGATGAATGGGGCGATAATTTGTGATGAAGTCTGGAGTTAATGAGATGAGACATGATCAATTCTGTTAATGGTGGTCCCCCCATACTGAATAGAGGGTCCCTGGTGGGCCAGCGATGGGTGATATTAGATACCCCTCTAATCAAGCTTGGAGGCCAGTCGAAGGCTGGCTTGGGTACTGTGTTTATGAAAGCTCAATTAGTGAAGGACTGTGGACAATTCTCAGGAGATATTCCAAGCTCTAGCATTATCAAAGTGAGCACCCCCCCCTCCCCCCCCCCCCACACACACAAATATATTTCTATACTCTATCTTTTCATTAAAATATACTTGGTTAGTTTATGGTATTTATCCAACATCCATTTCTTTTGGTAATAACTATTTCCAGAAATCGTTCAAAACAAACTCACTAATAAATTTGATTGAACTTTACCATCTCGTTTTTGGAAGAAAAAGAAAATGTGAGATTATCTCCTCTACACAGAAACACATTTCAAATTTCATACTGCAAAATAATGAAAAATAATGTAACCATTATAGAAATGAAATGAGCCAGACACTACATGGCACTATAGTAATTGAGTCAATAGATTTCTGACATTTTCTAAAGCAGGAAATAAACTAATACCACCCTTTGTTGTTTTGACAGATGATTTGTGCTTAAGAGAGTGCAATTTTCACTTTCATTACAATTAATTTCAATTTCTAGTACAATATACCTAGAGAGTCATTGCATGAAACAGATAGTTTTCTACTATCAAATTAATTGAATTGAACTGAATACATCTCAATGTGTTAAAACCAGAAACTTCCCATGCACGGAATGTTCGCAAATTTCACTTAGTGATCCAGATTTGCGAAAGTTACATGACATCAAATGTCATAATACTAATTTTTTTTGTAATTTGCTTATATTTCTTTTTGTGGAAACGGTCATCATTAACGATTCGCAAATGTTCCATGTCGCGGTAGTTTCTGGTTTTAAAGTGTGGGGTGAGCATGCTCTACTCCCTACAAAAAAGGAGTGAATTTTCACTCCCACTTTTTAATGAGTTAATATGGATTTATTAAGTGCTTTCTAAAAAGAAAAGAGTGAATTTTTGCTCTATTTTCACTATATTTCCCCGAGGGAGTCGCGTCAGTGATCACTCTATTCCTATTAGTGAGAACATGCATTTCTTGAAGACAAACAGTTGTTTTGAGAAGAAATCAACAGCTGCACCATAATGAACGATCGCTCTGTTTCATTGTCTTTCCCCTAGAATATAATCTGCATCCCTCGTTTGTTTTTTTCATCACATGGTCAACTCTTCATTCTTTTGTTCATTAGAGTGATTTTTCTTTCTTCATCCCAGTCCTGCAGGCTATAATGATATGTGCTGCTAATTATTTTTGATGCCAGGGCTTTCAAGCAAAGCGAGCTGGGACTCCCTAACGTCTGATAAATCCAAGCAGAACTCACACCAGCCACAGACAGCCACTTTAATAGATTTCTCTTCTCGTGGAAAAATGGAATTGTCAAAAGGGTCATATATTGCTGCCGAGGATATTTATCTTTCCTTTTTTTTGGGGGGGGGGGGGGATAATCTTCATAATATAATGGTTGTAACCTTAATTACCAAATTCATATTTGATTTACAAATTAATATATTACTAAGAATGATCATATTTTGAAATATCATTCTCATTATAATCACATTATAAATCAACTCTTCTCATTTATTATTATAACAGCCCCAGAAGGTGGTGTCAAGAATATGGAACAGCCATGGTGGTATGAAATATTTATTTGTACGAGGGTCTGGGAGCTGATAGTCAGCACAGTCACCCATAAGAATTGAACAAATATAAACAGATCATAAACCCATGAAATCTTGTCTACAAATGTTAATCAATAAGAAAATTTTGTGATATATATATATATATATATTTTTTTTCATAATAGTTCCCTTATTACTGTGAACAGCACTCATAACACATCAGCAAATTATATAGGCCTTTATAAGTGCTAGAATAACTACTTGGATTAGATGCATAAATCACTATTTTTCTCTCTTCAATTCAAAGTGATGCAAAACTATTCAGGTCCCTTCAAATTGTATTCTTACTAGATTCAATGGTCTCTATATGATAAACCATACTAATAGCAGGATCTAGGCTAAATAAACAATTGAAGTGTATACTAGGATCCACATTTACTAAACCCTGTTTATTTATTACACAAGTTGTAAGTTTAATTTTTCTTTCATTTTGGAAATATTTATGTTAAAAGCTTTTGATAGATGTCATGAATGTCATTACAAATAATAATAGTTTCTACTTTTTTGTTGCTGTACCCCCCCCCCCCCCCCCCATCCTCTCTTCCCATCTCTTTGTGTGTCTTTCTTTCTCCTTTTTCACATTTTCATCATAAAGTTATCAAAAAAGTGAGTGAGAGACAGAGAGGGAGAGAGAGAGAGAGAGAGAGAGAGAGAGAGAGGGAGGGAGAGAGAGTGAGAGAGGGAGAGACTACACATGAACGATCAACTTTCCATTCATCCCCCCTTGAGAATTCTCGTAAGAAACTGTTGCAAAAATCTGTCTTAACTTTCTATTTGACTGTTACTGACATAAATGGGAATGCCTGTTGGGCATCTTTAATTCTCCTTCGTTTCAGCTCCATTTAATCCCACTACATCTTCTTTCTCCCAATGTGCCACAAAGAAGAATAATCCTACAAGATTGAGTATATATAGTCCAAACACATCGGATTTTCGGCCAGGGAAAATTTTCCCTTTTTTTTTCCTGCATGCTTTATAAGACCTACATGTAAACACTGCTTAAAGGCATAAACACGTTTTTATGTATCACATACTTAACACCTAAGTTAATGCTTGTCATTAAGAACAAAAAATAAAGATGAATAATAGTAATCTAATATCTAAATATAAACATGGAATATATAGGCCTACAGTAACGATGAACAGCAAGAAATATAATCAAACTGGATTTTATTACTCATAAAGCGTCTGGAAAGAAAAATGAAACATTCGTGAACTGTTATGACTTTTTTTTCACAGCAAGAAAATTTCAGTAAAAGGAAAACATTTCATGTTGTGATTCTATCGAAATCGAATATTTTGCGGCGTGAAACTTTCGCGAATCTCGCCCACTCCTGAAAATTTGTGAAAGTTTAATGCACTCGAAAGTTTGTGGTATATTTCTCTGACAAAAATATGAGCACTTCAGCTTTAAACCGCAGGACCAGAGAAGAAGTAAGTGAAAAGAAAAGGGTAAGAATTAAAGAAAAGAGAATAAAAGTAGGGCTCTAATGGAGTAGGCCTTTGAATAAGGCTCACTCTCTAGGGCCAAGGATTTTGGCCACAGGCAGAAGGGGGCTCTGGCAGCTTTGGCATGTTTCCTGGTGGTTTAATTGCCTGTCTTAGAAATGTTTAGAATAATAACAGGGAATAAAGGTAGACCGCCTCGGGCACAGTTCTTGCGGTATTTATTCATTCTTTGCGAGTTCGTGGTCATTTTGTTCTTCTTGCTCTCCTCTAAGTTCTTTATTATTATTTCCAATCTTTCTAGCTCAATATGCTCGATATTTGTCTTTTTTTTCCCACTGTCCATCCATGGTTCTTTCTTTTCTATTATGTCCATGCTCGTTCTAACTACATGTATTCTTGCTCTCCTTGTCTTTTAAAATTTGTTACTATCCTCCCCCTCTCTCACGCTATGTCTAAACCCTATTTGCCCCCTCCCCCTCTCCCTCTTTCTCTCTCACTTTGAGTTTATGATATATCTTTCATCTCATTGTGCACAAAACAAATTTTGAAATAAATTGTTATCTAAATTCTTATTTCCATTTATATCTAGGATCAATTTATTAGCAAACCATGAATTCCAAGTTGTCTTGCATCATGCATTGGGAGATAGAATGGCAATTTCTCACTTGAATATTTTTGTATTCAATTAATAGATCTAATGATTATTAAATGTCTCTTTCATTTCAAAAAGCAATGAGAAGAGAATTAACTACATGTACTAGTAGCCTATATAATGTGTTCAACCGAAATGAAAATATTTGAATTGTGCATCTATTCTGAAATATATGATAAAAAAATATAGAGGAACTTTCAAGCAAACTAAATTTTAGCAGGTATTTCAGGTCATCATTATTGCATTTCTTATAAGTACATGTGAGTTTAGAAAATATTTGCACACACGCAAAAATGGTTGCTACTACCTACTGATTAGATTTCACATAAAAACATTTGACATTGTTTTTTTTTCCTACGCTATCCAATCATTCATAACATTTTGGATTGATTATGATTTTGCATCACTATAACCCAAAATAAGACGAAAAGTATTTTCTTTTTTCATATGTGATACATGTATAGGCCCTACTCCTTAATTCTCCCAGTCTAGCGCCAGGGGATAGGAAATTTGGACTAAAAAGGAGAGAGAGAGAAATACAATTATACAGGAGAACAAGAGACAGACAGGTGAGTATGAGGCAGAGACAGAGAAAAAGAGGCTCAGAAAGAGAAAGAGAGCAGAGAGGGAGAAAGAGAAAGAGAGAGACAGAATGACAGAGAAAGAGAGAGACAGAATGACAGAGAAATTAAAAGAGAGCAAGAGAAGGAGAGAGACAGAGAGCAAGAGGATGAGGAAGACAGAGAGGGAGAGAGAGGGAGAGAGACAGAGAGAGAGAGAGAGAGAGAGAAAGAGGGAGAGAGAGAGAAAGACAGAGAAATAGGATGAAATGGGATGTGTCAAACCAATGATCACATCAAAAATGAAAATTAGATTAGGCCGGCAAAAATGACAAGAAAATTTGATTAGTTTTTCAAGATGTAGGGGAGGAATGAGCTTTGGGTAATTCCCTTATGTCCTTCCTCTACATCTTACCCTTACAATTCCAACCAATTTCAATCCCAATTTCTCTCTGCTCGCCTCAATTGAGTGAGGGCTGTGATTGAGGGAGCGAAAGAATGGAAATATATCGAGAAGATAACAAGGTTTTCAACACTGCTCCAGAGAAAGAGATGGAGAGGGAACTATCTAAATCCCAATTTCTCTGCTTGCCTCAACTGAGTGAAGGCTATGATTGAGGGAGCGAAATAATTGAGAAGATAACAAGATTTTCTATATTGCTTGACAGAGAGAGAGAAAGAGAAAGAAACAGCAGGAGGGAAATATTTCAATCCCAATTTCTCTGCTTGCCTCAACTGAGTGAAGGCTATGATTGAGGGAGCGAAAGAATGATAACATATTGAGAAGATAACCAAGGTTTCCTATATTTCTTCTCAGCGAAAGAGAGAAGGAGATATGAAGAAGAACTGATGTAATCAGAGCAATAATTGTAATAGCAGGTAGAAAAGGGTGAAATATTTTCAAGGTTGTATTTAGAGATGGAAAAAAAAGAAAAGAATTTTGTCTCTTTTCGCCCATCTTTGAGTGCATAATGTCTAATCCCTCGGTAATCCGTCCAATCTCTCAGCAAAACAAAAAGCTGGAGAGGACTTCTTACCATCATCTTATACCACTGCTTGGAATGTGGGATTCCCTCTCCCCGTCATGTAACACTACCCCCTCTAGGGACAAAGATATGCCATGTTTCCCAGGCTGCCTCCAAGTGTATTTGCGGCCTGCCCTGTTAACTTCAATTATTCTGCAAATTGACACAAAACATACTTCTTTGTTTTGAGATCTTGCCTTATCACATGCGTTTCGTCCTTTAGAGACAGACATGTATCTTAATAAATCTTTTGCCTAAAATCCATCAGTGGTTTAACAAAAATCAATCAAGACTCATAACAAAAAATCCTTTGAGTTGTAATACTCCCCTTAATATCAATGGAACAAATCTAAATACCTTTTACCATTCACGTATCATCTTCTTCTACAAGATTACATTTCAAATGTTGGCCATGTCAATATTAATGATAATAATGACCTTTCATTTTGCATGACATAAATATATCACATGACATTTTCAGCCTCTTCCAAGAAAGGTCTTTGGGAATTATTAGCTCAGATTCACAAAGGTTTTAATTCAAATCATGGCCTTAAAAGATGGTTTAAACGTCCACTTTGGACTAAAATATGCACATACATTGCCATATAATGTATAAATGTATATTACTTGTTCGGTGGACAAAAAGATGCATAAAAACCATGGACTACATGTAAATAAACCTCTTTTGTGAATTTGGGCTACTATGCTGAATACCTAATAACTTACCTCTAAGTCATTGAAAAACAAATGCATGTCTGCAAGGTTGAATATCATCTCCTCCATCCTCAGACCTAATGAGACAGCTGCTGGAGCATCCTGGGTAATAAAAACAATGATATGAGAAAAGGGTAAATTTTTGAACATTTACAATTCTTTCATTTGGGAATATTGATCAATGAGAAAATATGTAGACAATATGATATAGGCTTGAATATCACATCCTCATGATATCGTTTGAACTAGAATTAACAAAACAGAGGGATTGAAAGCCAATCAACAAATACCCTCAAAGCAGGAGAAGTTATTTCAAGATACTTTCAACGCCTCCCAAAACTACAAAACTATTAACCCAGATTTCCTCTCCAACATCTTACTTTTCGGCTATCTTTTGAGGGGAAGAAATTGCACTTTTGCAATAAATATGAGAGTTGGAGAATGCAATAACTGGTACCGTCGTTGTCCGGATTGGTGGACCATCTAGATAATGAAAGGTTCTTTCACTGCAGTCTTTCTCTACTTCATCTTCCCTTCTCTTTGTTAATCCGCAGGGAAAGGGAACGAGAGACTGGTATTCAATCATCGGCACTCTTAACCTTTTCTGCTTCTGACTTTCTTTCTTGTGCGTGTGGCAAGCCGCGCAGGGCACAGGGTTACGACATGGTGGAGTGCAGGAAGGTGGGACGGAGAAGTACAATCATGGCAAAAAGGAGTAAACCGTCTGCTTTGAACCAAAAAGGGTTTACTGGACCATGGGCCCTACCATTAGTCTCTTTCTGTCGTTATAACTAAGAGGCCTTTCACACTTGCTTTTTTAAACCCGTACTAATCTTAACCCCGGACCCTTTTGCTTTTCTCATTTGCAGTTTTAGTCTCGTAGCCAGAGCGCTGATACCCCCACCTTTTTAAATGTAGCCTAACCCTTCTTTCTTCCAGGGCTAAAATAATCCCTCACTATCGTGCAGTTAGCCCACATTGGTAAAATGTAACATGAACAGAAAGTGGTCCCGTGCTATCAGTGGGGCTAAATCCTCATTTAGACCCACCGACAGTACGGGACTAAGCAAACTTTTGCAAGTGTAAAGTGCCAATAACTAGTTTAAAATCATTCTGGATCTATATAAAACAAGATGCTTCATGGGCCGGAATTCACAAAGCCGGTTAATCTGAATCTTTAAGCCTCTACAAGCATAGAACATACAGGGTATCTTGTCCAATATAGGCAATATACATGTACGCTTTATGTACACTTTAAGCTTATATCAGCCTGTGGTACAGGTTCAATCTAAGATCTAGACCATGCATGGTCTAAGTTTAAACCTCCTTTGTGAAGTTGGGCCCTAGATCCTTCTACATGCTTCCCTTGGTCTATACACCCTCATCTTATACATGTATATATGCACAGAAATGTATTGACTTTGATCGTAAACTACAAAAACAATCGAAAAACGCATAATGCATGTGTACTTACATGTATAAAGTGGTAAACAACTAATATGTGACCCACTGGCCCCCAGTTCAGACTCCCTAAATTCATTGCATTAAAATTTTCTTAGTCTGAACATCGTATAAAGAAAAAGTCTATAACCAAACGTCGTATAGAGAAACGCATGTTTGAGCATCGTTTTGAACAAAACTCGAATTGGCATCCCCCCCTGTAGTCTGTACAGGTTTTGTACGCGAATATATATATAACTGGGCGGGACTTATCGTGTGTGCGCACTGATCTGACCAATCAGCTGTAATATGTATGCTCCATTGCGGTCCTGGACGTAACCTGATACAAAACATATGGTGTCAGCTGACTTCCCCCCAAAACCGGTTTCTTTATACAATGTTGTAGTCTGTACACCCTTTTCGCTATACCATGTTTCGTTATACGAGTCTTGTATAACTTTACATTCGTCTGAACAGACTATAATACACACATAAAGACACTGAGATGTGTATAGACCTGTAGTACCAAGGCATGGTACTATTGGTTAATAAAATGTGTGCAGGAACGGAATGGCTTGTTAGAACGGGTCGCCATCTAGATTGGCAGCATCTCACAAATTACTTCTCACTCTTCTCCTCAAACTGCATCCAATTTGGAGCGATCGCCACCCCTGTTTCCCCCTGAACATCATTCCATAAACTCAAGAGCACATAAGAGAACGCAATTCTAATCTTGCTCACACGGACCCAGCATGAATATGCTAACTAGTGTAAGGCATACGGCGTTCTGTCACTCGTGTCGCTGGCTACCTGTTGAAACGGACACTGAGCTGGGGCTAATATATACGGCCAATGTTTGAAGGTCCTCAGAATCCCTGCTGTAATACCCTATTGGACACCTAACACGGTTCTTAATCTCTGGACTATAAAGAGTGGGAGATAAAAAAGAGTGAGTGAGAGAGAAGAAAGAACAAGAGAGACAGAAAAACATGGGAGAAACAGTACAGAGAGAAAGAGAGAGAGAGAATGAGAGAAAGAGGAGAGAGAGAATGACAGCAAGAAAATGAGAGAAAATTAGAGATAAAAAGAGAGAGAGAGAGAGAGAGAGGATGATGGAAAGAACGAGGAGATAGAGAAGAAAGAAAGAAAGAGATGAGCTTGAGGTGACACGAGGTGAACTTTGTATCAGGCCCATCAAACTTGCCCTGGATACAGGAGGAGAGCTAGATAGAAAATGACTCGCCTCGTGTGTCTTTCTGAAGGATGTGATCCATCTATGTACATGGCTGTAAGACACATCCTCTGACGAACATCTGATCCAAACATTGCTCAGTGGTCCATTACCAAGTACATTAACCAAATTCCTTGCTTCTCAACCGTGGACCTAACACTACACCTAACGCTTACCCCAACCTAAAGTCCAACTCCAATCAATGTTGCAGTCCAGACCTTAGGCTATCAAGACCAAGACCAGACGGATATATTGTAATTACATTAAGTCTAGCATTAGGTCCCAGATTGACACCAGGACTGAGACATTAAAAAAAACCTGACAACGGGACTTATCGTCTTGCTACATCACTGCCACCTAGACGTTGATCATGTATTTGAGTGAAAGAGCTTTTAAAATCCCTATGGATTGCAACACGCTTCGAAACTTGAGAAAAAAAAACCCACTTCAGATTAGCCAAAAGAATAGATAATATTTATAAAAAATAATCATGTTATTTCCTTTATTTACTTATTTATTTTCATTTTTTTTTGGGGGGGGGGGGAGGAGGGGTAGCATTAATTAATTAATTTGGAAATCTGTAGGTAGCTTTGCTACAAATACAAAGATTTTTTTTTAACCTACATCATCAAATCATTGCTAAAATGGGCTAGAGTTTTTGGTTCATTGTGTTATAATGCATCATCACAACAAGCTCTAAATTACTTCTGATTTTTATTTTTCAAAAGGAAAAAAATAAAAAAATAAAAAAATAAAAAAATAAAAAAATTTGAGATGTAAAAAAAGTATTGATTAATACAAATAAGATATTGCTCACATATGACCTTTTCCCTATTCACCCTAGCGAATCAGTTGAAAGAGTAATTTTCAAGTAAACAAGGCTTTAAAATAAAATGTGGGCCAACTGGTAAAACAATGGCTTTGGTATTCAGCTCTCCATTATATTTTTCTTTGAACTCTCCTCGAATTCAGACACAATCAAAGTAGCATTTCTAGTTCATTGGCCGAATTTTTGAGGAAAGATCTGGAAAGTAGGTCAAATTGGTCATTTACATCTTGTTTCGCTATCAGCGGCTATCTGGGTTTATAGCCAAGGCTTTGCAAGGAGCTCAAATTTTATTGCCAGCGAGTCCTACTTCTGAATACTAAAGATGAGGTAGTTTCATTAGGGTAATAACAATGATGTTGGCTTAAATTTTTCCGATTAATGTTTCTTCCACAGATCAAATCTCAAAATTACTGGGCAATCGCTGATGAATCCTTTGAAATCATCATCATTCCACTTATTCTACCCAAAGGGTGGTTGATCACAAATTCTATGTCCATCATATCCTGGTACACACACACATCATCAAGTTCAATTTGTTCGGGGTTGATTTTCTCCCCATTCTTTCTTAAAACCTTTTCTCAACACCCTGAAAATCCAAGAGAAAAACTTCCCAACCATTTACCCAAATACAATAACAAGCAGACATGTGCTCCCAATCAGAGAGCTTGGTGAGCTCTCAAATCTCCTCCTAATTGTTGAGGGGGACGATGCTATGCTCTGCTACACTTGCTTGAATCTCGACTCGAGCCAAGTTCACTCCTAAGCATCTCCTTTTCTTAGTCATCACGGTGCTGTTCAGATGAACCCTTATGCTAATGCACATAACTATAATGCATCCTCCTAAGCTTTACCTACAAAGGAATACTAAGTTATCTATGATGCTGTTCGGATGAATCGGACACTGCATACGTACATATGTACATATATGTCAAAGAGCTTTTAAAGAATTTTTCAAACCTAAATGTTTAGGTTTATCTTGGGATTGAAATATGTTGCTTGACTCCAACAAATTCATAGTATATAGATGAAAATAAGACAACTTCACACCACAGAAATGCCAGACATGAATAAACTCTTACTTGTATCAATTAATTACAATGTAACAAGTCTCAGAACTTGGCACTATAAAAGCAAATCTCACCTAGCTGTTAATGAAAGTTGCTTGATCTCTACTTTATCTAAGGTCTTATAATTTGAGGTGATGGAATCTGTGTTGATTGATTTTGATGTTTGATCATATTCTCCCAAACTTCTCACATAGAGTCAATCAACTTCCAGTCACAGATCAGAGGATGCGGAAGGGTTTACAAATTCATACAACTGTAAGAGCAGAACTTTTGCGACATGAAACTTGCTTGAATTGAAAACAAGAGCGAGTTTCACAGCAAGAAACATCCACAAATTGCAAAAACTTAGAGTGTTTCATTAGTTGTGATTTAATTATTTCATATCATGAAACTTTCCGGAATTTAAATCACTCAAGAAATTTGCTAACATTTCATCTATGCAAAAGTTCTGGCTTGACACTAACAATATTTTTCGAAGCAACTGGAGCCCTTCTAAACGTATCCTTGGTTAAGAAGCTCATGGTCTAGATCCCATTGGGGAGTTACAATACATGTATCAATCGACAGCTTGTAACCGTTCGGCTGCATTAGTAGGGTACTCCTGCAGTAAATTGGTCGGTAAGAGACCGCTACCCCTGCTATCAAACTGAAGGTTAAGGTGACAAGACACTTGGGGGATTGAGGGAAAGTGGGAAGCCTAAAGAGTGAGAGGGAGAGACAGGGTGTGTTTGAGAGAGGGAAAAAAAAGATAAGAGGGGAAAGAGAGAGAAAGGAAAGAAAAAAGGGAAAGAAAAAAGGGGAGAAAGGGAACCAGAGAGAGAGAGAGAGAGAGAGAGAGAGAGAGAGAGAGAGAGAGAGAGAGAAAGAGAGGGAGAGAGAGAGAGAAAGGGAGGGAGGGGTGGGGATTTAAAGAAAAAGAAAGAGAGAGGAGAAGAAAAGAAAGACAGATAATAGGCAGCATTCATTAAACCTGTTGCAGCCAGAATCAGGGACATGAAACACCAACCAAAATAACCAATTTGAAACATACTTTCACTCTCCCACATTCTTTATTTTTTAGGTGGGGTGGTGGGGGGGGGGGGGGGGGGCAGAATTAATTTCTGTGTTCACGAAGCACATGAATTTAACCTTTGTGTGTGGAGATGTGAGCAAGCTAATTTCAATGAAGAAACCTTCTGTACAGCACCACATTGACCACAATATCAATACATTGTACCAGGGTAAGTATATCCAAGAATACCACAGACATAGACAGGAGGTATAGCCTACTCTCACCTTCAAAAGAGTGGAATCTCTCAAATTTTCTAAACACTGAACGCAATCTCATCTTTATACCCTTTGCTTTCATCTTAAACTACATGTCAATATATTAACATTTGTTGAAGATAGATCTACACATGTATTCCTGGTACATCTACAATGGCTGCCAGCTTAGAGGGTAGAGCCAGTAGCTACATGATTTACAGAATGCGAAGTATCAACTTCTTCAATATCATTAAAAATTATGGTACCATAACTCTTTTGACTAAGAAAACCAGAGAATTGATTTCCAATACAATTTCAAGAGTTAATCTCTATATTCATTTCATAAAACAATTATGGTAATTTGCGAAGAATAAAAGGATTGATAACTGATGCTCCATAAATCAGTGGACATATTGAAAATGGTACAGGGTAATCTGCTTTTATGAATACAGGCTTTTAACTTTTACTACAACAATATGGACCTTAAAGTTAAAGTTGAGTTCTGGTCATGCGGTTACCTTGCGCAAGAAACTGTCTCAAGACAATCCGGAAAGGTTGATTATATAGTACACAGCAATTGGTGTATGCCGTAAGGTTTTGGAATCACCAAAATTACATAAGAAATTGATTCAATCCTGGTGAGCGTCACATGCACTGCCACACAGAAATGTGTATATGGGACTACACACACATGTTCGGTCTGAACATTTCAGCTGTTTCTTGTCATAATTTGGATGTGAGGGCATTTGAAGAGCAATCCTTTTGAGGGGACATTCTACTATGATAATCTTCCAAACTGACATAAAGAGAATGAGAAAGCTCAGAAATTATTTTGACCTTTCCCAGAACTCCACTTTCTCTTTAACCATTGTCAGTTTTTTTCTTAGGTACCCCGCCTACTATCTTATTTCCAACTCATCTTATTCTTGCAACTTACAATCTCATGTTAAAAAAAAATCTATTCTAACTCATTCAGTACATCCCCCCATTATAACAACCTACCAGCTCATTTTCAACCATTCGGTTTTAAACTCATTCAGTCCCCTCGTATTCTGTGGATCGGTTCTAATCATTTGCTAAGCGGTCCTCATCCATCAAAGATTCCATCCAGGTATTAAGCCGGCTTTCCTTCCATCCATCTTTCTCCCTTCATCCTCATTTTCTAATCATCCACCGAGCCCCCCAACCTTCATCCCATCCCCGATCTTCAATCTGCCGTCCCGCGCAGACTGTTGTCATTACGAACCTGCGACTCAAAACGAGGTTTCTACAACGCCTAGGGACTAGCCTCTAATAATCCCTGCCATTCCCAGCACTGTGCACATTTGTCAACAAATTTTCTCCCTCCATTAACAAGAGGTCAAAGGTCGTTCAGCTGACAAGACCGCCAAAACTCCCACGCTTGACATATCTATATTTATCTTCTACCTGTCCTCTTCTACCAAATCATGTTGCCATACTTTGCTGCTCATCCTTTGAAGCAGTAGACAAAACAAAAATTATCCTTCGCCTATTAACCCTCTCGTTACAAGACTAAAATACTATTCACTTTGTACATAGTGTTGTTGACTTTGGTCCTGATAGGGTTAAGATGATGACTTGCATCAAACTGGTATTAAACTTGTAAAGAACAAAAAAGTTGATAAGAAAAGAGAGAAGAGAGATTAGTAGTTTTATAGTTCTATCCCCTTTATCCAATCACGTTGCCATACCTCACAGCTCATTTTAAAAAGTAAAACAAACAAAACAAAATCACCCTCTCCCTATTCCGCTGATAACTGCGTCATACTGACATCTACCTGTAAATATCCTACCCCCATACATCATATAGACATTCTTCTTATTATAACATTTACTGGAAATTTAAAAAATTGATTAGATACGAAAACTACAAATCTTTATTTCTGTAAAAAAAAATTGAGTGTGGTAGGTGGTTTGGTGTATTCATTATTGTTTTGAAATATGGAATGAAATATTAATACTATTATTCACTAGAATGGGGAACAAATTCTCTTCTCAGATATGGCATGAATTATTAAAGCACAGCTAGCCTACCGTCTTTATCAAACCGACTATTCATGAAGGAACTCACCATTTTTTAACCCACTCTAATGAAATACTACCTCAACTTTTGTATGCTAACATTTTATTGAACCAATTCTGTTCACAAGGAAAGAGATAAAAAAAAGTCAATTCTAAAGCTATTTAACTGTAGTTTTATATCTTGAGCATGTGAAATTTTGTGATGCCTTAGCGGTGACGCAAAGAGATGAGTAAGAGAGATAGCGATGATATTAAGAGATCTAACTAGGAAACCTCAGATAAGCCATGTTTCTTACACTTCTTCATAGCAACGGATACGCCATCTGCATTGTTCAATCGTCTTTCCTTTCAAAGCTTCTCTCTTTCTCCCCCCCACATTTCCTCAGTAATCGGTGCGAGATTGAACTTTAACTTGTGACAAACTAATCTTTCACTTAATATTCTAGAAGCATTACGTCCGAATTCGAGTAAATCCTGCCCAGGTTGGCCCAAAAGCTTTCAAATTTCAATTGGGAAGACCAAAAGAGTGCAATACTTTTCCCTCTCTAACTGAAAAATTATGCAAATCCTATCGCAGCAGATTTTTTAGGGCAAGTTAGAGATATACGTGGTTTTGGAGCAGTGAAATAGAATATAAGAAAGATTGGCGAACATCATATACTTCAATATAATTGAGTCAATCTGACAGGTATCTTCTTTCTCTAGCCTCTTCTTCTTCCGATCATCTATCTGACCTGCTAACATCTTATTAGAATCACTATTTGCAGTAATGGAGAATTCTGGAGATGACTGCACAGGAACAAATAAGGCAGTCCTCGCATAAACAACACATACAACACATGTAGGTCAAGCCAAATCTTCAAAACACTTTTCTGATACATACATGTAGGTTGGTATGCATAAAAGTGTTCTAAGTTTAGTCCAGGTTGAAATGGTTAGCTTTAGTCCAATGATTTATGGGGGGCAAAGTATCAATCTCCTTATTTGAGAAAAATTACCATAATTCTGTAACTAAATGAGCAAACATAATTCATGTCACAATAAACAAAATCGATTGGCCATCCTCATTTTGTGAATGAATTCATTAAATTCATGTTGTTACAAATTTACATTAATTTGTTTGGAAGAATGAGCTTGAAACTTTGCATTCCATAATCACAAGATATTAAAGTTAAACCAAGTTTAACTTTTTATTCTACAGAAGTCCACATCCATGAATGAGAGCCATATATACGCAATATTAAAAGTTTGCTAATATAAACAAAGGTAAACCAGGGTTTCATCGCTTCATTTCTTGCAAGAGAAATAGAAGAATGTTTCAAATCACTTTCTGACATATCTGATATAAATCAAAACTGATTCTTCTCTCTTTCATCTCTAGCCGTTCACACCCTTCAGGCAAAAAACAAGTTCTTCTCTTCTCTCTTCAAGCAGGGGTGGTATATAGCAAGGTCCTTACACTGGAACATTCACAGATGACACCTACAATAATACAATTTCCTACAATGGAGTCTGGTATAATTTGGAGCTTGGTTTCTATATGATGGGTGCAATAATGCCCCCCTACCATGGGCATGGGGGTATCATGCTGGGCCTTTCCCACAAAATCAGGGCTGGAAGACAGGGATAAAGGTGTGGGCCTGCCACTTAACAGAAAGAAGAAAATAGAGAGAAAGGAAGACTCTTGACCCCCCCCTCCCCAAGCTCTGAACACATTTCTCTCCTCTCCATAACCTTTTCCCTCTTCTCTCCATTCCTTATCTTTTTATTCAAAACTACGACCTGCATGTTCAATCTAGCTGGCACTGTGGCACATTAACCCAAATTCTTCAGACATGTAGGAGTTTTTCTTAATGTTTACTGATGAAATGATCCATGTGAAACAAAAGTCCATTTGAGAGTCGTCTTTAGCCTGTATTAAACCTAGAAAAGTTCTTTCCGTTCAAGGTTTTTTTTAGATTCGTGATTCCTTGTGGTCTCCGAACAATTTCAGCTTTGTTGCTGAAAGAGCAACTTTGGGCAATTTGCATAATTAGCATAAATCTAAATGGCCCCTTCGAAGCAATATTTAGCAGCGAAAGACAGCTTATACAGAATGTATAAACTGATCTACGTACTATTCTTTATGCTCGATGATACCCAACTGCAATTGTGTTGTACATCTACATGTATGCATGCAACCTGTGAGCAAATGAAAGTAGGTATACACAGTTAATGTCCGATAATAATGTATTATACCTCTTTGTAGGGGTTTTGTGGGGCTAGAATCCATTTTAATGTTTTTTTTTCAATTAAATGGTATGGACCTACAATTCCTGGTTGAATGAAAGTACTCCTAACGTTTAAAATAATGTAAATACACAGGTTTTTGGAGTATTTAAATATGACATTAAATTAAAGGGAATTGAACTCTTTCATAGAAAACTGGCTTGGATTGTTTAATAATTATGCCAATTTCCCATGAAAGGTCTGCTTTCATTCAACCAGGAAATAGTAGGTGCATGTTCTAACTCTAAGAAATATACTATCAGTTGATCAAGGATAATTAAGTTGGTATTTACATAAACTTTATGTGACATTTAAATGAAAAACAAACAAACATTAAAATATGATTGTGTAATTCTTACAGTTAGAATGTGGACATACAATATCCTGGTTGAATGAAAGCAGATCTTTCATGGCATAATCATTAAGTAATCCAAGCCAATTTTCTGTTAAAGATTTAATTCCCCTTTATTTAACTCAACGTCATATTTAAACACTTCCCTAACCCGTTTACTTACTTTATTTTAAACATTAGGGTAGGCATATACTTTCATTCAACAAGGAAATTGTAGGTCCATATTCTAACTGTAAGATATACACTTTCAGTTGTTCAAGTATAATTAAGTTGGTATTTAAATTAACTTTATGTGACATTTAATTAAAACAATAACATTAAAAAAGAATTCTATGCCCCACAGAACCCCTACCAAGAGGTATCATACACTATTATTGTACATTAACTGCGTGTCCTCCTTTTGTTGTCTCACAAGTTGCATGTAAAGATGAACAACGCAATTGCAGTTTGGTATCATCGAGCAAAAAGAATAGTATGTAGATCAGTTTACACATTCTGCGTAAGTTGTCTTTTGCTGCTAAATATTGCTTTGAAGGTGCAATTTAGATTTATGCTAATTATGCAAATTGCCCAAAGTTGCTTTTTCGGCAACAAAGCTGAAATTGTTCGGAAAACACATGGGAACACCTCAAAACAATGTATTATGCTTTTAACGATTTGCTATTAGTTCCAATGAATAGAGACATGCATGAAACATCTACGAGAAACAACACACAGAGAAAATCCAACCAGCAACTTGGATGTAGACGATGGGTTTTCCAGAAAAGGGTGTTTTCATGGTCTAGCTCAGCCATTAGGTGCTGGTATAAAGACCCATCTTGTCTTTGTTCTTGAGTAGTGAAGCATGACTAATGTACTGGATGGGATTGGGAGAGTCCCTATCTCACCACGGGTGGTGGAGCGAATGCTACATACTGAGTAAGACTGGAGTAAGACTGGAATAGTAGCAGGCAAGGTGCCGTGCATAATCACAACAAAAGGCCTGTCCACATTAGCCCAAGTTTTCATGATAGCCCTCTAATTCAATCACATCTGCATGTAGCTTGGGCTAATTTGCAGTGAAGACACAAATAGCAGGCTATATTTTGGTTACAGCCATCAGATCGACAGCCCAAGAGACCGAAAGCTCACTAGTCGTACAGCCCATGAGACCACCAGACCGACAGCCCACAGGACCGACCGTGTTGGTCTTCTGGGCCTTCTGCCAACTTTTCTGGTTCACCAGACTGACATTGTCGGTTTCATGGGGCTGTCGGATATACTGGGATGTTCCATTATAGTCCACCTTTGAGCTTGGGCTGGCTTTTATTAATTTTTATTAAATTATTAAATTAATTTGGCAGTAAAGAATATGATACATGTATGATGTACGATCTGAAGCTTGAACGAGCAGGAATGCTCGACTCAGAATAATAGGAACAGGGAACTTCAAACAGATTTTTAATCGAAAAAGCGCTGATCGGTTTAATATCTTAAGCTCAGAGATAGTTTGGGCTAATAGAAATGCACCTACTGAGGTATAGTAGCAGGCAAGGCTGCGCATCATCACAAAGTGTCCCAAAGTGAAAATGATGTCCCATGCATCTCCAACAAGAACTAATGCCTGAATAGCACAAAGTGCATTCTCATTTCATTATAGTATGTCAAAACAGTAATGCACTAGGAAATATGTTCTCACAAATTAAGTTAAATGCACAGACTGTAGATGAATGATATCTGTAAAACAGTTCGGGTACAAACTGTTTCAGTGTTCAGTAATAAGTAAAGGAATAGAGAAATTGAGTTAATGATTAATAGTCCCACCCGTATACATCATGTGAGACTCTCCGTTATAAATATGATTTCCAATTCTAGCACCTCGTACATGTATCATAGTCCTTTTTTTTTAAAGTAAATTAGATTAATAACGGAACAATAGTACATACTTTAAGGTCTATTTATCCTGCTTGTTACTGCAATGTATCCTAAATATTCTCAAGGCCTACTACATGTAAGTGTCAAAAAGGGAAATCAACACTTGTCTTCTCTTTTAAGATGCAAAATTTAAAGAATTGTCAAAACTTCAAGCAATTTCCAGCTTGTAGAGCATTATTGTGACTTACTATAGCTTGCCATATGGTTGACTGATGACAAATCCATGTGTGGGGGTCTGATTTTTAGATTACTATCTGCCTTCTACTTGTTGTTAATGAGAAAATAAATCACTTCTTCTAATTAGCTGCCTGATTCTTTCATAAATGTTTCACGTGTAGTCTACTCTTCCAGACTGCTTTGACATCATCTGCAAGCTCTAAGTTTGAGGAAATCAATTACTTGAAGGTGAAAAGCGGGGGAACAACATCATAATACAAACTCATGAATTTCATCTTATTTGCCTGATTTTTCTAAACCTTATTTTGATCTGTTTCTCTGCTTTCTCTGCTTTGTGAAACTAATTTTTTAGCCATGAGCTGATCTCTCAATCAATTTTTAAGGTATCCTGAAGTTAGTACAACAGTTTAGATTCGTCCTTTCTTCGCAGACAACCATGCTCTAAGATGCTTTAAATGGGGAATATCATGGAAAGCAATGCCTTCCACTCCTATTTACTACATGGATAAATGGCAATTCAGTTATCTGCAGTTGATTATATAATAAATGGAGACACAAACACAAATAAATGAATTAAAGAGAAGGTTGAATTCTGGGAAAAGCAAAAAATAATTTGTGAGCTTTCTCATTCTTTTTATGTTAGTTTGAAGATTATCATAGTAGAATGTTATGTTCTATATTATTGTCATGTTGTGGGTGCTAATCACAAGCTTTTAGCATCTCGGCACCCCTAACCATAATTTTAATGTTTTTTTATACATGTATAATTTTTTTAAGATTTGTTAAATATGTATTTAAATATTTTTTATGGTTAAATGAAGTTCAATCAATGTCCCTTGAAAAAGAATGCTCTTCAAATGCCCCCACTTTCAAAACATGACAAGAAAATGCTGAAATGTTTGGGCCAAACATTTGTGTGTAGTCCCATATACGCATTTCTGTGTGCAGTGCATGTGACTCTCAGCAGATACAAGTCAATTTCTATTTTATTTCGGTGATTCCAAAACCTCACAGCATACTCCAATTCTCGATCATGTGCTATATAATCAACCTTTCCCAATTGCTTTGAAACAGCTTCTTTCACAATTTAATCTCATGACCAGAACTCAACTTTATCTTTAATAAATAAATGGACACAATAAAATAAAAACAAATTCTGAACTGAAAAGGGCTGGCCATTTCAAGTCTCCTACATGAGGAAGTCATACATGTATACTACAGGAAATACATGCCAAGAGCTCACTCCTTAACATATATAAAAAAAAAATTGTATACAGGATTTGGTTATCGTTAAAGAAGTCCCTTTCAATATAACTTGAAAAGAATCAAACAAGGAAAAAATAGGATATTATGAAAGATGAAAGTGTAAACATCCTCTTTGCACTTATTCACTAGAATTGAGCCAAATTTGTCTAATAATACTGGAAAAACTACTATCTGAACAACAACAACTACAACAAAACCTACCTAACCACAATAAGCAATAGCAATATACTGAAATAACTCTGATCCACACATTCCATTTTTAATAACGACTTTACCACTACTTTCGTTATCCTGTAATTTTATTTATAATGTCCTTTTTTTTATGGCCTGCATCTATCAGGGTTGTTACATGTATACTTGTTTCCTTTTTTTTGTGCAAGAATATCATACATAAAGTGATGTAAAAATCTAACAACAAACAAATTGTCTGGTGCCAGAAGAGCATCAACTCTGAGTTAAAGTACACGATTTAACGACCTTCTGGCTCCAAACAGACGAAAAAAAAGGAACAGTGATATTTTGCAGACACATATGCATGTGGAAGGGTTTTACCACGTATTATCATCTGGTGAGGGCCAGAAGGTTTTAACTCTTTTTTTTTAGAGGATATGAGTTAATGTCCTTCTAGCTCTTTGTGGACAATACTGAAGTGTAGTATAAGGGAAAAAGACAATAGGAATTTTGCTCTTGCGAGAGTCACAAGGGTACTAACTCCGTTTTAAGGGATATGAGTTAACACCGTTCTGGCTCTCAGCTGGCAATTAATTGAAGTGCAGGAACGAGAGAAAAAAGACAATGGGACTTCTAAAATTTGACGGAATAAACATCAACCTAACACATCCGGATGTCACCATATCCAAAGTGATAACTCTAATGAATTAATGATTTTCGACACAAGAGACTTGCTTTTGACAAAGATACCTCCAGATGACACAGCGTGATGAAGGGCTTAATGAATGATATAAAGCAAAGGGGGCTCTCCGTGGTGTTCAAATACACCGGGGATGGAGACCAAACATATGTCACTATAAATATGCGGTTAATAATATCTGGTCAAGACAGGAGCTACGAGATCAGGTATAGAATCGGGGGACGGAATACCATCTTTCTGGCGTTTTCTCAAGACGCTAGGTCTGATGGAAGCTGTGACGTGGCGACCTCTACCGTCGAGAGAAGCTCCTGTTTCGTATCGTCCCGTGAAATCGGCTCAAACTGTTAATTTCCTCACTAAATGTTAAGAAAGTTTGCCGATATGCACTGGAGAGTGCCAAAGATCTGCTTCTGCCGCTTTTGTAATTCAAAATGGAGCCCCCAGGAGGAGGTTTTCTTCTTCTTCTTCACTTCAGAAGATTTTCGTCTTCTTCTTCTTCATTTCCAACTGGATTATAGAATGTTGGGACTGATTAGAGGAAGATAGAAGGAGATAGATGAACACCTCTTAGTCTCACCCATAGGGGGCTATGAAGGGAGCCTGAGAAAGAAACTAAGAAGGACTCTATAACTTTACAATGAATAATTCATTTACTCAATCTAAAATGAAATCATTTTCATATTTTTCATTTCCTGTCTTCCAGCCTCAAGTCTCTATCATGCTACTATCCTACATGTGTATATCCAGGTCTCTTACAAACCTAATTGTAAACCACTACTGATGCGATGCTAAAATCATAATTCTTACCGATACTGTAAAAGTTATACAAATGGACACATTCTTTTATATTGTACATTATATAACATGTATGTATTAAAACAAACAAAATATTCATTGGACATTAATTTTATAAATCGTTTCCCAAAGTCACAGAAATATTATAGAATTGAAGTCTAATTGAAACATTTCCTTTGATTTCTTTAAGTAATAGTTGCATAACACAATCTATAACAGCACAATGATTTAATAGTGTTGCATCAAACTATATAATGGGGACAAGGAAGATACGATACGTATGATTCAAAGAATTCCAGGTCAACAGAATGACATACGTATCTGTTGAGAGCTATATGGGCATTACGCTGTGTTAAAGTATAGGAGTTAACGCCCTTCTGGCTCCAAACAGACGATAATAAACAAGTACAAATATTACCATCACCCCAAATAGAAGAAATACATGGAAAACCAGAAACCATACTCCTATACTTGTGAATGAGTTTTCTTACATGAATATTTGATGCAAAAAATAGTTTAATTAGACAAAAATGAAAAGTACTACCCCCAAAATATAGAAAAACCCAGCACAAATACCAGGTGTTATTCCAACTCTCTGCGATGACAGTTGTTACAAACTTGTTCAAACTCTTTAATCTTTTCTGCTTGCTGGATTCTAGAACAGTTTGTAGAAAATATATTTCATTTGTGATTTTTCTTTCTTTTGAGCCAGTAACAAGAAAAACAGAGCGGTGGGGGAGAGGGAGGCAGCTTCTGAAGAGCTCCGAAAAATGTGAGTGAAATCCTTGAGGATCAGAAGGACTTAAGAGACAGACTGCAAGGTGTGAGTGAGTTCACTATATAGCAGGCTCAGAAATTCCTCTTCAACTTTTTGTTGACAACAGTTACCATACTACTTGTGATTCCAGAGAACAGTACCTTTCTCTTACAACCGACAAGCAATTACAACTAAAACCTGCAAGTCCCAGCTATTTCCCATATATAAGCAAATATTATCGACTTTGTATTAAGGAATTGTGAAAATTAATAGATGTAAAACATCATTTTACTTGATATTATGCCTCGTCCACTCTCAAGCGGACTATCAGCTTGATATAGACATCAGGGGAGTGTTTCATCAAGTGTTTTGTCAGTGATTTTTACAGACAACTGTTATAAACTACAGAAATCCTTGCATCTGATTGGCCAAGAGCAAATTTGTCGGTAAAACTCACTGACAAAATTCTTGATGAAACGCTCCCCTGGTCTTTTTCGGCAGGTGGTCTCTTTGTACAGGTTAATTTAAGTACAGGTTTCAATTAAATAACTGATCAAGGGAAACAAAAACTTTGTCTTTATGGACAGGTGGTCTTTTTGCACAGGTGGTCGCTAAGGTAATTTTCATTGTATTACCTTCCATTATCAAGGTATTCAACAAACATTCTTCCTTCTAACAATTACTCTCAAATCTCAGCAATATCTTCTAAAAACAGAATTGATCTTACATGTATATGATATATTATAATCAATTCAGCTCTGTAAAATCCTATCTGATTTTTGGTTTCTCCAATGGTTTTAAGCAAGATTTTGTAAACAGCATTTATAATTATCATACAAAGTAGAACAGCTTTGTTTCATCTCCACTCTAAATCTGATCTACAGTTGCTCTGCATGAGGTTGTAGGCCGCAAAACTCGGTTGAATTCTGTCTTCACAATATTAACACTTCCCTGCTTATTTTTGTATTCAATATCCGTGTAGGATTTGGCGCTACTCTGAAAACTAGGTAACGTGATTCATCAGAAAATAGAGTAATGCGTATTGGAAGCCAATGCGGGGATAGCTCAGTGGAAAGGGAAATTAAAGACTTTGTGTTTGGAGTTAAAAGAAGACATCCACTTAAGCCTACCGCCGAGCATGTTATGTCCTTTAAGATTCTGGCCTATGTGTCACCCGCGGGGAACGAAAGACGGGATTTCTGATGTTCTACTTTTCCGGCTCCCTTCAATTAAGCATTATATTCCGTCACTCATTGAGACATTATGCCTACCCAATCTTTCCTGTTGTGTGTTTTTGTCCTGCAGGCATAGCAGGCTGTATGGTACAGTATCCATAGTCAGATTTATCTTTCAAATTTACTTTCTCCCTGACAAGAAGCACAGTTACAAGAAGCACCTCAATATGTTGTTTTTTCCCCATTAACATCAAGTGATGTATTACCAACATTCTCTTAAAAGTAAATTTAGTTTAATGGGATGTGAGTATATACTGTAAGACATTAAAGACGCATCATGGAGCGGTTTTAAGAATGAAATTCATACAGCCTAAACATGCTTAGAAATTTATATATTTTTGAATATTTGGAATCATGAACATTCTAATAAAAAGGCTTTAAAAAACATTAATTAGCAATAACAAAGTTCAGATTTCTAGTAAGACATTGTGCTACCTGTGAAACTGTTGGATTCTAGCCTTTTCTCTTTGCATCGTACATGCAGATCAAATAATTGGAGAATCAAGAAAGGAATCCTAAGAATAAAATCTAAGAAATACAGCAGAGAATAAATAAATGACAGTTGAGTTGGACAGAGATAGAGAAAGAGTGAGAGAGAAAGAGAGTCAGATGAACACAAAAGAGAGAGTGAAAGAGAGAGAGAGTGAAAGAGAGGCAGATGATACAGAGAAAAAAAAACACAGATGGAGAAAGAGTGTGTGTATGGGAGAGAGAAAGACAAGAGTTATCAAGTAGATATAATTAATGTTGTTCCCTTGAGCGACAACATAAAGAAAAGCAAGAACGGGCAACAAAGAATCAAAGATCTCGGGGAAGTGAGGGGTAGAAGGAGATCTGCAACATCACGATGTTGCAAGAGGATGAAAGTTCAAGATCACACTTATTATAAGGAACCATGGCAAGAGAGAGAGAGAGAGAAAGACGGATCTCAGCTAAGCGATTGATTGATCTCGCAGCAACAGGTGTACGTTTGATCTACCGCTGGGCTACGGGAGGCTACTGGAGGTGATAGCTGGCTACGAGTAGGGCATGCAGGCAGCAAATATTCAAATCTTAGGATGGCAAGTGAAGATCATGTATTACGCAATGAATTATCAACCACCTCATTATTATTCATCATCTTTGAATGAATATGCATTTTTACATATCAATGTTGATCAGTAACCTATTATTGGTGTACAAATGGTAATTTACATGCAGGATTAGGGTTACATGTAGGTATCAGGGTTGGGTTTAGGGTAAGGGATAAGTTTTATAAACCATAAAATATACACATTAAAAAGTAACCCTGTGTTTTATACAGAAACATGATACCAAGCTAGCAAAGTTTAGCAATGGGTAAATATTGCTGTTAATTTGCATAATTACATATACATGTATGTAGGCCTGTTGAGTTTGTGGACTGTGGATAAGTGATAAATCCCTCGTAATTCTTTTTAAAATAAAATAACAACAGAAATTTTCTTGCAGTCTTTATAGACTACTCTAAAACCAGAAATGTTTGCGACATGAACTTCTGTGAATTGTAAACAACGCGAAATGGGAACATTAAATGCGCGCAAAAGTTTTTGGCTTTACAGTAACATTTTAATATTGCGTAGATTGCATTAACACACAATTCATGAATATTCACTTGCACTCTGTTATTCTATATTTTACAGGGGAGATGGATTTTTACTTCTAACCTTTCTTACTTGGACAAACAGGTAGTAAACAGGTAGTAAACAGGAGGGTGAGAATGTCAGAAAGAGGGAGGGAGGGAGGGATAGAGAGAGGGGGAGGGATAGAGAGAGGGAGAGAGAGAGAAAAAAAAACAGGGAGGACCAAAATAGTACCTAACCCTGTTTCAATTTTACTCCTGAACAATTTAATACTGTATTTCACCAGAGAGATTATTTTTTCCTTTTTTTTCTCTTTCCTACTACAGAACGAGGAAGTAAACAAGAGGGTCAGAGAGAGAGAGAGAGAGAAGGAGAGAGAGGATGAAAAAGAGAACTAGGGAGAGCAAAATACTCCCTAACCCTGTTCCTCATTTCTGCAAGTGACACCGTGCCATAGCCTTGGGCATCCCCTAGCCCTGGGCATCCACAACATGGTGGAGAGAATTCATAATGGGTGAAAAGCAGGCCAAACTGAAGGCCCTACATGGCAAGCAAGCGATGCAAGCAGGCAAGCCAGGGAGAGAATCTTATCAATAGTCAGATTTTTTTTTCGATCTGCGGGCTCGCAGCAGAAGTTACCCCAAGGGCAAGTGCTGGCCTGGCATTGGATTGCCCAACACACGAAGGTTATTAACTTCCAGGTCCTCAGTGCAGGAAACACAGATAAGGAAACATCGCATTTCTGCAATTGTTACAGCTCTTGAATATTTAATATTCTTGCATTCACTGGGGGTGCACACAATTTGTCAAAACAATGAATGAAAAACATCTTAATTTGTTACATCACTTAAATATCAAACAATCTAACACCTCGAGATGCAGCAAAATATTTCTTTGTCAAGTCAAGCAATGAATGACAACATCTTTATTCTGCATTTGTTACATCACCCAATGAGGTACTTCCTTGCATCACCTAAATATTTTATTGATATACTTGCACTTACTGGGGGTGCATAATATTTCTTGCAAATAAACTCTTATCTTGCCCCCCCCCAAAAATCTGGCCACTATCACGGCACATACATAGAAAAACAAAGACAATACACACTGATCAATTCAATCATGGGCACAGTGTTATTGGGGGGGGGGGGGATAAAATCAATGATAAAGAAAACTCATAAGATTTAGTAGATCGGAAATATCTACCAACTATTTAACAGCAAGGAAATGACAACGAAGTTTAAATTTTCATTGAATTATATAGAAATTCATCCTTCACTAGCCAGAGTCATATAAGAAGATGTGGTCAGGTTATTATTATTTTATTTCAATCCATTCCATTCAAAAACCCTGCAACAATATGAGTTTTATCGATAAGAGAACAAAACCATATTTTGGAGATTTCAATTCAATTCATTTGTAACACACTACATGTATAAAGACGTACGAAAACTAAATGGACAATTAAAAATGAGAAACTCAACATGGAGAATAGTTAGAAAACAGAGAGGTTTTGCAAAATAGATGGGATGCAAGGTCTCCAGGGCAGTGAGTATGTTAGATTGACGGCTGGAAAAATGGTGATTTTTTTTTTTTTGACGAGAGAATGGATCGAGATAAATTAAGTGAAGACAAGGGGAAGTTTGGACGAGACGGATGATTAGAAATGCCAAGAGCTATTTTGATTCAAAATGCACTCGGTTGTTATCTAGCAAGATCATTTTGTGATTACAACCCTCACATATTATTATTCTGTTCAATACTTGGGCCGAATCTCTCTTAAATAGAACCTCCGCGGGGGACACGCACACCCTTGCCCACCGTCCCATCTATACATACAACCAGACACATACATGGACATCTGCGAACAGATAAAACATATATATTTTTCTCTCCGCACAGGAAATAATGAAATGCTCGCCTCAATTAATATAGGTCAGAATGAAATTGTAATCAGGACTTAGAAATTCACAAGGTTGTACTGGATCGAAAAATCCCTTTAAAAAATTAGAATATGAGAAGAGAAAATGCATACTAACGGTAACCAAAATACTATTGTCATCATGCTAAAATGAAGATCTCTCAGCCATCAACAAGCTTGATTCAAAAAACAGCTTAAATTGACCTTTTAAAACCATGAAAAATGTTTTTGACTGACAAAATATGAATGCACATCTTAACCGCAATGTCACTTATGCTCTGATTATGTAAAAGAAAAAAAACAACAACCACGGAACCAACTTTCACCGCTATTTAACCTTCAATTACCAGATAACACTCACTTTAGAAGACACTGGTTTTGATAAGGAACGACTCATATTCTATGCAATCATGTAGAGCAAAAAAATAAAAGTCACTCTGAAATGTAAAGTAATTCTTGTCATCACTGTACCTTGAAATCACATCATCAATACTCAAACACTTCAGCTTGTACAAGTCCAGCAAAATATCCACAAGAAGACATTGGGCTAGCCACTAACAGCACAAAAAAAAATACTCCATCGCAAATTCACAATTATCTTTTTTTCAGATCTTAGTTATGCAATACTTTGCACTCCTATTTCATAGTTCACCTTTGAGTTTAAGGCTTCTAGATTACACAGTTACGCCATCTCAAATATCGTTTTGTTAAGCTTGCTTTGCTACTCACAGCCCAACCCAAGAAAGGAAACTTGCTACAGATTAAATCAAGGTGTTTCGCATTTCTTAAGAACACCACAAAACAGTGACAAATTTGCTCTTAATATTGCTGAAAATGACTAGCTTTCAAGGTTGGGTGAATAGTCACCATTTTGATCTTGTATTACACGACCTGTCAAATATTGTAAAACCTTTAACTTCCTTCCTTCTTACTTCTTACACCTCAAATTAAATTCTCTCTAGGTGGCTTGCATTTTGCTCCCTTCCTATTCTTATTTGCATTTCATTTTTACTCTTTCATCATTATTATTCATTGAATCTGCATGCTCTATTTCTTTAATAGATGTAAATTCATTCTTCTCCAACTTCATATTTCTTTCACCCTTTCTCTCCATCACTGCTTCTGTTTGTTTTGTCTGTTTTTATTTTCATTTATCAACAATTTATCTTCTCCCTCCTCTGCTCTTTCTCTCAAGGATTATTATTTTGTTCTTCCTCTCTTCCTCGCTCTGTCTGTTTCTCTCTCTCTCTCTCTCCCTTCTCAGCTCTTTTTCTTGCCTGTTTTCTCTCCCAACTTTCCCTCTGCCCCCATCTTTCTCTCTCCCCCCCCCCTCTCTTACTCTTTTCAACTTTATCCCAACTCTCTCTCTCTCTCTTCTGCTTTCTGTCTTCCTCTCTCTCTCCCCCCCTCTCTCTCTCTCTCTCGCTTTTGCTCTCTTTTCATCCGTATCCTCAACTCTCTATTTCTATCTTCCCCTCTCTGCGTCTTCCTCTCTCTCTCTCTCTTTTACTCTCTTTTCATCTCTATCCCCAACTCTCTATCTCTCTTCCTCTCTCTGTCTTTCACCCAATAATCAGAGGAGTAAATGAGAAAGAGGGGTGAATGACAGAGGAGCATGTATTGGACGCCCGAGGCCATGAGTTTTAGATTGCAGCACATAGCGCACACAGATGTCTTGCTCCTCTCTCATCTACCCCTCAAAATTGACAGATATTTTTTTTCCCATCACGATTATCCTCAGAAAAAAGCGAGAGAGAGCGAAAAAAAAAGCAATATATGAGAATTTGAAGATGCAAGATTGAATTGAATAAGTCACAGAGGATGAAGAAGGGAAAATAAAAAAAGTGGCTGACCAGTTTACATCCTTTCTGTGTACTAGTGGAATATGGTGGGTGGCATTGGAGTGGGTGCCTACCCACTTTAATAATAAAGCACACCTGTATTATATTTATACAGTGAAACCTGTCTATAAAGACCACTCAAGGGAGACAAGAAAAGTGGTCTTTATGGGCAGGTGGTGTTTAAGTACAGGTTCCTTTAATACACATTTCAATGAGAAACACTTTTCAAGGGAAGTGGAAATTGTGGTCTTTATAGACAAGTGGTCTTTCTATACAGGTGGTCGCTAAAGCAGGTTAGACTATTTATGATATGTAAAATTGAAAATACTATTACACATGTATACAGGTAGGCCTATGTAGCTTGGTAAGATTTATGAAGAGAGTACAAGAAGAAGATACAGAAGGATCCTCTATCTAAAAGAACCGATAAAGCAATAATTGGAGAAGAAGAAATGCCACGAAGACTACATGTAGGTATACAATAAAGACAAAATGGAGAGAGAAAGAAGGTACATGCACATGTAACTGGGATAAAGACAGAAAAATGCCAGAGAAAGAATGTGATTTGATAAGAAAATGAATGTTCATCTCTTATTGAGCTTACCATCTGTGGTTTAGACACACACGATTACCTATTTCACGGGGGATGACCAATTCATCATTCCCCAGTATGCACAGATAACATATGCATGTTTTAATGCCAATGATTAACACCATTCATAGGAGAAAGAAAAACATACTGAAATGTTGCAAGATTTAAAAGAGTGTTCGAAAGAAAAGAGGCAAAGACATTTGATCTTACCTTTCCGAACCTGGTTGCATATGACCCCGTTAACAGAGAGTGAAAGATGATAATCGTTTCATCCAAATCCCAGACAAATACTCTCTGTAAAGACATCGAGAAATTGAAACAATATCTTAATGTCAGAACACAAAAGAGAGAATCTTCTCGTTATCAGACATAATATACTGACAAACCCACCAATTTATTCTCATAGTAATTGTTAGTGGTTCATATAAAGCACATTTGAAACAATGACGCTCAAGGCTTTATTTCATCAACTACACAGGTTCAAGGTTGTGACATGGTTTTAAGGTAAGTTTCAGGGATATGCTTAGGGTTAGGTATAGTCTTGGGGTCAAGGGTCGCAGAAGGTCATTTGACTAGTGTAAGAAAGTAACAGTGGGGCATATGTGGCAGGAGCGTGTCTTCTACAATCCATTACAACAATGGGTTTTCTTGCGATTGGTTCACATCAGGGTTAGATAAGCATTTAATCTAGATAATATCAAAAGGTTTTAACTTCTGCTTTTTCCTCCCACAAAATTTGATGGGAAATGAAAATGAGGGAAAGATTGAACAGATGAAGGTACAAATTGCCCAATAAATATAACATTGTTTGTATTATATTAATGTTTGATGTATATCACTCATAGGCCTTTTTAGGCCGGCCGCTGGATGGCGGGTGTGATTTTTAAACTATACTAAACTATAACAATAAAACGATAACAAACAATGATCACGCTTCCACTTCGTAAAATATAATGATAACAACACTTATATGAATAATGAAAGAACAAAATAACAACAAAATTACATTATTAGCTCATTTATTAATAAATGCTTGGACCTGTCTCATTAAGAGTTCAGTTTGATCCGAATTGATTGCATTCTAATATTGAATGCAACTGTGTAGTAAACGGAACAGTTTGTAAGTTGGAGATTGATTGGGGAACTTGCGATCAATTTGGATTAATTACAACTCTTGATAAGACGGTCCTTTCGGGAAAACGAAATTGATAATATGAGAAATGAATTGTACGAATTTTACCTCTAAACCATCTTCTGGAGGTGGTGAGGGATTATTCCTTCTACTCCTCCCCGTCGACTTGGTTCTACTACCATTCTTGGGCCCCTGACGCCCTCTTCCGAGTCCATTGGCATCATCCAGCTTGATGGAGGCATCGGTGGTGAAAGAATTCTCAACTGCATGAGAGAGAGATGGAGTGGTGGAGGGGTCAGATTGTGCAGCACTTGAGTCGAGTTCTTTAAGATAAGTGAGATATAATGAGGAGAAATGCCACGTGATGGAGTACACAGGGGGTATTTTGAGTCGAGTTCAAGATAAGTGAGTTGAGTTGAGAAGAAATGACTCATTCTGCAATTGAGGTTAATGATAATTGACAAGGATACGTAAATGAGATGTGCCATGTTGGTGGAGTATCCAGTGTAATATTTTGAGTTGAGTGTAAGATAAATGAGATAGTAAACAGAAGACATATTGAGTCATTGATCTTATTGGTGGAGGGGTCAGATTGTGAAGCACTCAAATCGACTTCTTTAAGATAAAGGAGATATAAAGGAGATGTAATGAGGAGAAAATTTAGAGGGGAATATTTTGAGTCGAGTTCAAAATAAGAAGAAATACTGAGTCACTCAGCATTGAGCTTAGTGGTGGAGGGGTCACATTGCGGATTGTGCATTAGTTCTACTACCATTCTCCGGCCCCTGATGCCTTCTTGCTAGACCATTGGCATCATCCAGCTTGATGGAGGCATCGTTGGTGAGAGAATTCTCAACTGCATGATTAAGAGATGGAGTGGTGTAGGGGTGAGATTGTGCAGCACTTGAGTCAAGTTCTTTAAGATAAGTGAGATATAATGAGGAGAAATGCCATGTGATGGAGTAATACGGGGGGATATTTTTTGAGTTGAGTTCACAATAAGTCAGATTGCGCAGCACTTGAGTAGAGTTCTTTAAGATAAGTGAGATATAATGCAAAGAAATACTATGTGATGGTGTATAAAGCGGATATTTTGTCATATTTTGAGTTGAGTCTTTTTGGAAAATTTGCATTGAGTTTCCTAGTGAGGAGCGCCCTGAATTCCCCCATTAGTAAAGATGCAATAAATGCATACGCAATGACAAACAGCAGGACTCACAAAATACAAAATGGGCTGACTGAAAGGTTTCAAACTTTACAAGGGGACTCTTTATACAAAGGATAGTGCTTGTGTTTACTTGTTCATTTCTTTTAATGTAAATAAAGTGTTAAAAAAAAGCATATAATGTGAAGGATATAAATGAAAATGAGGGCAAAGATAGAGTGTGTTTCCGATTTTTACATGTAAATTGGTAGTGTGATGCATTGACTGCGATTTCACCTCGTCTTTCAACCTTGAAACGATGTCTGGTTTGAGAGAGGGCGTAAACAAGCACCTTCTAGGTTAGGAACCTCATCAAAATGCATTGCAATCTAATGCGGATAATTTAGACATCGACTGGTGGGTCTAAGATGCATGTTCATGCACACATTACCCACCACGAATAATGTGAAACCGAAGGAGGCTAAGCGCTCAGTGAGTTAACAACACTTAATGCCACGGATTGTAAACCTAGAAGAGAAGTTGATGAGGAACCAGGAGGGTGTCACCAGAGGGACGTCCTTTAACCTGTTGAATGCCAGACCTTAAAGGTGGTGTGGAGTACTCGTCATGCCATTGCATTGTCAAAGAGGCTGTCTTGAAGTTATTGCGAAAGGTGGATCATGTACATGTAGGAATCATAAGAATCATTATGTATTGTGAGGTTTGTGAATTGTAAATATTCTGTTCATTTCTGCAGTTTTACGTTGATGAGTGCAAGACAAAAAAGCTTTAGTATATGCCTCTGTTCAATGCCTTTCTCCAATTATGAATATGATAGCAAATGGACTCAATCTTACTGAAAACAGTGGAAAGCACTCCAAGCACACAAATATGGGTGTACGGGACTACACACATGAAAAGTTTTTTAAATATTTGAAAACATATTTAGAATATGAGGTCTTTTCAAGAGTATTCCTGATGTTGCTGTTATGATTATGACCCACATCTATAGGAATAAAATGAGTGAGAAAGCTCACAAATTATTTTCCATCTTTACCAGAGCTCCACCTTCTCTTGAAATAACTCTTTACGAAACACGAATGCATACAAAATATGACACAATGGTAGTATTCCTACATGCATGTGGTACAGGGTAGCAGGTTCTGCACGCTGGTTATGTAAGCAGTATTTTCATCGACATGGATTCAGACACAAGCAGACGCAATGAATATGATTGAAACATAATGAAATACATCTGTTCCATCAAAAGATTGATTCTACAGCATTACATAAAGAACAAGAAGAATGGATATACTCTCCTTCGGCAAAAATGACCTTAAAATAAACGAAGATGAAAACTTCAAGCTTTTGAGAAACCTCTGTTCTTATTTTGTGATGAAAACTGAACAGTAAGCACAAAAATTAGAATTTGATCTCCAATTCTCCTTAAAATTCAACCTACTCTACCAAAATTCAAATCTATCCCGCCATTACGAACAGCGTTTTCTGACATATGTTGGTGAGTGCATCGGTGATAAACAAACTGGTTGCCAAAGCAGTCACACACAGAAGAAGGATGCAAGAGAGTCTCTCACCAAATGAGCCTTAAGACAGGATACAAATTTAAATCATTCTAGGGAGAGGGAGAGGGGAAAAATTTGGTCAAATCTTGTGCATCTTGATGACTAGCTTCCTTTGGCCGCTGGCTCCCTGCACTGAGGGGGACACGAACGTTATGGAGATAATTCCAATCGCCTCGTTCCTCATCAGCTCAAGTAGTTTGGCCCAGAGGCAATTGGCGCGAGGAGCGCTTTAAAAAACCGTTCAAGAAAAACGGGGAACGAGGATGGGAAGCGTAACCGTAGACGCCAGATGAAGTGAGAGGGGAAAGGGATAGTCGGTCGGTGTGCAGTCGGCGAAACGACCGGTGTAAAGGTCTCTCTCGAAAGGTGAGTCGCGGAGTGAAGTTGTTGGAGGGGGTCCCTGTCCTGGGAGCGGGGAGAGCTTGATGTTGGAGAGTGTTAGTGATATGCAGTGACCACTCCAGTGAGCCCTACATAGCACCCTTCTTACCTACGCCTGTCAAGTAGTCTTTAACTCTTTGCCTACCAATGATCTACCTATCACAGTCTTCTCAATCGTTCACTGAATACTATTATAGCCATCACACTCCCAAGGAGACATTGAATTTTTTTCTTGTTAAATCAACAGGAGAACGTGTCAGCATGATGTGCTTTTCATCAAAACATTTCTATTTTGTGGCAAAATCATATAACAAACAAACAAGCCAACAAACTAAAATCAAATCAGTATTCTTTGAATTCTATTTAGTACATAGAAATGTAGGTTTATTATATAATAAAACTGTATATCAGTGTATGGTGTATACAAGTCCAGTGCATATTCCCAGGTAATATATATACATGGTAGATACTCTGTTAATGAATGATATGCTTATGATACCAAACATCAAGGATTTGATTCAAGCATCAATAATAGACTTGTTACCATTCTACTACCCCTTCCCTACCAAAGATCTAGACCTGTTACCATTCCATTACCCCTTCCCTACCAAATATCTAGACCTGTTACCATTCAAATACCCCTTCCCAACCAAACATATAGACCTTTTACCATTCTATTACCCCCTTCCCAACCAAACATCTAGACCTGTTACCATTCAAATAGCCCTTCCCTACTAAACATCTAGACCTGTTACCATTCTATTACCCCCATCCCTACCAAATATCTAGACCTGTTACCATTCCATTACCCCTTCCCTACCAAATATCTAGACCTGTTACCATTCAAATACCCCTTCCCAAACACCTAGACTTTTTACCATTCAATTACCCCTTCCCAACCAAATATCCAGACCTGTAATATCATTCAATTACCCCCTTCCCAACCAAACATCTAGACCTTTTACCATTCAAATAGCCCTTCCCTACCAAACATCTAGACCTGTTACCTTTCAATTACCCCTTCCCTACCAAACATATAGACTTGTTAACATTCTATTACCCCCATCCCTACCAAATACATAGACCTGTTACCTTTCAATTACCCCTTCCCTACCAAACATTTAGACCTGTTACCTTTCAATTACCCCTTCCCTACCAAACATCTAGACCTGTTACCATTCAATTACCCCTTCCCTACCAAATATCTAGACCTGTTACCATTCTATTACCCCTTCCCTACCAAATATCTAGACTTGTTACCATTCCATTACCCCTTCCCTACCAAATATCTAGACCTGTTACCATTCAAATACCCCTTCCCAAACACCTAGACTTTTTACCATTCAATTACCCCTTCCCAACCAAATATCCAGACCTGTAATATCATTCAATTACCCCTTCCCAACCAAACATATAGACCTTTTACCATTCTATTACCCCCTTCCCAACCAAACATCTAGACCTGTTACCATTCTATTACCCCCTTCCCAACCAAACATCTAGACCTGTTACCATTCAAATAGCCCTTCCCTACCAAACATCTAGACCTGTTACCATTCAATTACCCCTTCCTTACCAAACATCTAGACTTGTTAACATTCTATTAGTATTACCCCTTCCCTACCACCAGGTCCCTCCAAAACACTGAGACTGACTTGTTACCACTCTGATTCTATTAGCCCTGACACATACATAATGGTCTCATTTCAGGCAAGCCCTCTTATTATCCTGCTGTCGTTTCTATTCAGTGCCACAAAGGTCATCTGAGGTCATCATCTGTTGCCCATGGGTGACAGGCGCGACCTTGTGACCCATAAACAATAATGGCTAGGGTCACTCCACCCCCATTTCATTCCAAGCTATAATTTCTGCAGGCAAATTAACTTTCATTCATTTCTTCTTCATAATTTCTCTTTCCCTTCGTTCCCATAGTTATCCATCTCTCATATTTTAATCTATCTTACCTCCCTCCGCACATCTCCCACCCCTTCATTTCTGCAAATAGCCTGTGCTCATTAAGCATCCAGATGTGTTAATAATACAGTCACAGTCCCTTTTTTGAGAACATTTTCTTTGCAGGATTAAATGATTTTTAAAAATTCAGCTGATCAATTCATTTCTCATAACCAGTCTTGATTTCTTAACTGCAAATATTCATCATCCATCATCTCTTTTTCTTTCCTTCTATCCTTCCTCTTCTCTGTCTCTCTCTCGTTCTTCTGGTTTATTTTCTACCTTCCAGCTCTCATTCATGATTGAAAGTTGATGAGAAGCTAACCCACCACATAGCTCCAAGATATCCTTTTGATACATATTTCAGGGGCTGTTTGTACAAGCCTCAATAGGCCGCTTTCACTCATTTTCTCCCATTCTTCGCCCAGTTATTGTGTGCATTGAGTACCAGCAGGACTATAATTGTCCATAAAATTTTATGGCCCAATTTTCTAGATTGTCCTTAATCCCCTGCGGTATGAACCCACTTTCTCCAAGTTTAATTGAGTCTTTTCTTTCTCCCTCTCTGCCAAAATGGTAACATTGTATTTCTGAGTATCCTTCCCTCTCAACCAATTGTGAGCTTCAAAATTTGGCCAATTTTAGTCCCATTAACAGTGCCTAAAGATGAACAATTTCACATGAGCTGAAACAGCGTCACTCTGCTTCCTTACTATAATTTGACAAGGCATTGGTTATTGTATTGAATTACCACTGATTAATAAACCCTTTTGTATTTTCATCATATGATATTAAAAAAAAAATTCCTGCATAAGGAAGTCTTTATAACAAAAAGAATGTCAGTAAATGAACAATGCCAGAGACTTATATATTCTTATACATTTGAACGTGATTTATGGAGAATTGTCAAGATGCTAAAAAAAGTTACTAGAAGATTTGACAGCATACAACAAAATATATTACCATCCTTTTTTTCAGTAGACCAAAGACAAAGTCATTTATATACTAATTTACGATATAAATTGGTGCATCGAGGGGGAGGAAGGATATGATTATAATTTTACAGATTTTCAGGTATTATTTGACACAAATGTCAAATTACTAGGCAATATGGGATTCAGTGGGGGATAAAAAGGAGTGAGAAAACTGCCATGAAATTTTCAATCATTTAAAAACAGCCCCGCAGAAAAATCCCACACCTGTTTAAATGAATTTTCAAACAGTGAATAATTGAGCAGAATTGTGCGCGTCTCTTGACAAACACAAATCAATAACACAGCCTTTAAGCAGCGGCTTCCAAAATCAGCTATGTGATGCGTCACATCAATTTCTGCGACCTGCGAACGTGACTTCACGCTTGTATTCAAACAACCTAAGAAAACTAGGGAGAACTATGCAGTGGTTTAGCCCTGGGGAAAAAAGAATCATTCGGTCTTCACTGGAATGTACGACGGAGAACAAGAAATGACAGAAAATTGGCCAGGGGGTAAACGGATGAAATTGTGAAAAGGGGGGGGGGGGGGGGGAGAATAAACAGAATTAAAACCTAGAGCCAGCCAGACACACAATGGTTACTTATTTCATTTTAAGATTCAGTTTTCTGTACGAATGATACACTTATGATCACCTGATTATTATTGAGTTGGTGTCAAAAGGTCAGCGACTCATAGTCAAGGGAGATTATTAAGTCACTGACTCTCAAAACGGCAGCATATTGTGTATGTATCTTTTGGGTTATAAACTTTGTCACTGGAAGTAGAGAATCACTCACCTAATAACAAACCTTTCATGGCAGTGGTTTCATACATCAAACGTCACTTGTAAAAAACATTGAAGAGGCTTCTTCACAAAAATATAATCTACATTATCTCAATGAAAGTTTTTACAACAGTGCTGAGATAAAGAAAGATGAAATGAAGATATTTCTTGACTCACTGTCAGTTGGTAACGGTGCTAACTGGTATGTTGTTGTATTAGGTAATGGCGTGCCAGCGCTGAAGCTATTTGACATACTGTAGGGACTGTAATTTTGTGAAGCGTAGTACTGGTTGAAACCGGTTTGACTGTAGGCCGTATAAGAACCGTATTCTACACCCTGTATAAAAGAAATAAGACCAACGTGGTAAATATAAATATGTTTCGTTAAAGAAACCTTGACACACTTCTCGCTACATATCGTCTACTCTGTGAGTATGGCATCTTTTTTTTTTTTTTTAGATTGTTGAACACCCAAGACTACACCAACTGGTCCTCAATATCTAACAACCTCTAAAAAAGATCTTTTCACCTAACACTAATAATTTTGCACAAAGTTTCCTCATATATATATATATATATATATATATATATATATGTGTATCCTAGCAGTACAGAATCAGATTTATGCAAAATCAAAGGCAAGAAAATACTCAGTTCATTTGCCTTTCAGTCATTACAATGATATGACCATATTCAAATAATGTAAATATAATAACATTATATTTACATTACATTTACATTACATTTACTCTATATTTACATGATATTTGCAAATTCATATTATATTTGTACAATATTTACATTAATATAATACATGATATTTACACTATATTTACATTAATATAATCCATTACATTCACACTATACTTACATTGCATTTACACAACTTTCACATTGATATATATACTACAATATATTTACCTGATGTGTACTGTTGAAACCCTGTGAATTTGTTGTTGTATTGCTGGTTGATGGGTATGTGTAGCCTGCTGTTGAAAATGTACCTAGCACAGACAAGCAAAACACATACAGGGAGTTAAACAGGAGAAATTATTATGTATTTCCTTCCACCTTATCCATCCACCTTACCCATCCATGTAAAGAGTAAGAAATCATGTTACATAATATTTGCGATGATATATCGTCTGTTGAGAGCCAAGAGGGCATTCATTATTGGTCGAGTGGTCGAGTGGATAAGTCACCATACTGTGAGACGCAAGATGCATTAATTTATATATAAGCCACTCTCCACCCGGGTGAAGATAACGGGCATCCCGTAGGGAAAGAAATATCCTTGAATGCTGGAGTACCGGTACCTACCTGATCATGGTATCTGCTCTAAAAGCAAGGGTAATACTGCAAAACCAGCAACTTTCACGTGCATTTAATATTCGCGAATTTCGCAAGTGGTTCACATTTGCGAAAGTTCCATACTGCGAAATCAATGAAACTACATTTTTGCAAATCACAAAAGTAAAACAACTGTATATATTGCTGTGAAAATGGCTGTCGTTTACAATTCGCGAAAATTTCATGTCACAAATGTTTTTATGGTTTTACAGTTATATGATGACAGGGCCCTCAAGGGGAACATAATACCGATGAATAATACAGCTGAATACGATCATAGACTTATTATTATTATCATTATTATTACTATCATAAAAGAGATACCTTGCATGCCATAATAAGGGCTCTGTGTTGCTTGTGGACTACCGGTGAAGCTTGATGAACCGTACGTACTAAGATACGACCCTTGACCTTGTAATGTAGCCGGGTCTGACTTTAACGACTTTGCTCCTGTAATGATACAAAATGGAATCCCATGTTAGTTTAATAGGTTCACACGACAATCACTAAACTTGAAGTTTAGCTCACGGTTGTGGAACATCAAGTTATAACAACAAGTTACCTTGAAGTTTCGGACAGTGAGGACGCCCTTGGGGTTTCGTAACTTTTAAGTCTACTCAAATTTTCGAGATAAAAAAGCGCGCTTATGGAAAACAGCAGGGGGTCGTCACTCGAAGCAAGTGATTTCTAGATTTCGCCCACTGGTTAAGATTAACCTCTAGCTCTCTGACCATGTTATGCATACACTACAGTATCTGGTTTTAGCAACGACTGCTCGCTTGGCGTGTAATTTTGCAACTTAGAGCAATCGTTGTTTCTAGCTGTGTGAACCCTTGTCTATGTTAATGGGTCATTGTTTCAAAACTACATGTATGAGGCAGTGGGTGATTTCACGCTCGGTGTTGGTGTTTGGTGTTAGTGTCTATTTTGCCCCGAAATCGTGATCTAACACCGACTATGAAATGAAAAAAAATCAGTCGGTGTTAGGTGTTGACCTCTGATTTTTTTGACGTAGTTCCGGTTGCCGGTGTTTGTTTTTTGTTAATAATCGTCTACTGAACCGAGCTCGGCCGTCGGTGTTTAATTTCATGTACAAATTCCCATGCACTAACACTATACCCCTGGGATTAAGAAATACCGATTTCACGGTCGGTGTTGGTGTTGGTGTTTCTAGCTATGGGAAATTTTGCTGATTAGTCATGAGAAATAAAGACAGTAGGCGCTATTCGAAGTGTAATTTCATAGGCGTTAAGAGGTATTATGTTCATATAGGCCTGATATTAGATCTAGGCCAGCATTTGGTCTAACGTTCGACCTAGAGCACACGGAAAGGAACTACTTTTGCTTTTTAATGGGTTTGAAGGAGTGAAAAAAATTCCGACCTAATTTTCTTTTTAAGATAGATTTAATAAAAATGACGTTAGATATTCCGTAGTTAAAGACCCAGAGAATCCACATAATTTATCAGGATGAGATCTAAATCAACATTTACAATACAAAAGCCATGAATCTTCACGGCTAATCTGTGCCAAGGCATAAAATTTGGCTGTTTGCCCTGTACGCGCTACGCCGTCCGATCCGGCGTCTAGCTGCATTAGCTACCGCAGCATTTTCTGCTGCAAGTGAGAAATTCGAGAGAAATCATATCTAAACTTACTGTTCCTGTCAAGACCATCCATTTCTGTGAAGTTTCTTACCACACTCTAGATCAAATAATTATTTATTTTAGAATTGCCGGACTACTCGTGTAATTTAAGGATATTCTAGACTAATAATTAAATAGTTTTAAACAATTTTTTCCCTTCGTTAAAAACGGTGCTGACGCCATTACCAGTGTTAAGCTATCGATGCGCTTTGTTAGGATATCGGTATCGGCTCCTTAATCTGAATAGCGGTGTTTGAGCTCGATTTTAGGATAATTTTCGCTCTAAACACCAACACCAAACACCAACACCGAGCGTGAAATCACCCAGTGTTAGGTCCAAGACCAGATGGTCCGAGATCCAGATCAAGATCAAGATCTGCAGCTTAAGATCGAGATTAGAACATCTGAGATCAAGATCAAGATCGAGGTTACTGATGCCGATCTCGAGACTGATCTCTAGATCAAGATCGATCTCGAGGTACCCAACACTGAGTCGTGTTTTTGCCGACTGGTGAACGATTTTAAAAGCTTTTTCGTTGATAATTTACGGAATAACAATGTTGATCTCGAGCGATCTCAAGCAAAAATTCTGAGAACAGAAGCTCCGAGATCAAGATCAAGACCAACCTTTGAGATCAAGAACAAGATCAAGGTTACTGATGCCGATCTCAAGACTGGTCACGAGATAAAGATTGATCTCGAGGTACCCAAACACTGGTATGAGGTTTCAAAACTTTTTAACTTTCGAAACAACAACGTCCCGTGCGAACGTAGCTGTTGTTAGGAACATGGATAGAACACCTGGTCTTTGCATGTATGTACCAGCATTTCTTGTTTTCTTCAAATATTTCTAGTTTGTCTGTTTATAGAAAGAAACCTCCCTCATACCGCCATGATGCTATTCGGTTACTACATATAACACTGCTCTTTAAAAAATTCTCTTTTTTTGTAGTAAATGAGCTTGATTCAACAATTCAGAAAAAGGGCTGGCATTTCTTTAAAAAATATGTATAATGTAATAATATCAATTAAAAAAGTAAATGAATGAATCTGTCCACCAGCAAAGTTTGGCCAGCACTCTATTCCTGAACAATTGACAATATGTAACTGAAATATACCATTCATAAATATAGAATAAGATTACAAATCTTGGCAATGAATAAATAATGCAATTTAAATCATTGAACAGCTATTAAACGTCTCATTAATTTGACTCTGATGTTTACCACTTACACATATATAATGTTTACAATATTCATCACTCCTCTCATTTGTCTCATTTGCCAACTGTTGTGGTCTAGTGGATAAGGCACAGGACTATGAAGCTCATGGGAAAGGGGTTCTGATCCCTGCCACAGCACTACTGTCCTTTGGCAAGACATTAAACTACATTTGCCACTCTCCACCCAGGACAAGGATTAATGGGTACCCGGTAGCAAGAAATTCCTTGAATGGTGGAGCACCTTATCATGGTAGCTCGTCTAAAACAATGGGTATGACAGCAGGGCCCTCTGGGAGACCAGGGGAGCGTTTCATGCAAGGAAGTTGTCAGTGATTTTTACCGACAACTGTTATAAGCTACTGAAATCCTTCCATCTGATTGGCTGAGAGCAAATTTGTCAGTAAAATTCACTGACAAAACGCTTGATGAAACGCTCCCCAGGAGCAATACTGATGAGGCTATCCTGGGTAAACAAGGTATTTTATTGGGCAAGTCCAAGGTATGTAGCTTGTCCCATACGTTAGGTAGCTAAGCTAAACATCGTGACGCATAAAGACGCAGGAAAAACGCACATGACAAAAATTATTCCAAATCAAAATTTTATTCTAGAGGCAGAACCAAAATATTAGGATGCAGATATGAAAGCTTTTATTCATATTTGTCTGATTCTAACTTTAGAACAGTCAAACCGCAGGTCCCCAAAAAGTGCTCTATATTATTTCCAGTTTTGCTTGACTTGGTCAGTCTCTGAATACATAATGAGCAGGAATCCCCAGGAACATCCCATTTCCAAATGATTGAATGGACTAGTTAACATTTACCGATTGTCATGATTTACACATCAAATAAAAGCGGAGGAATTAGAGATTCATGACATATTCTATTTGTCTATGAAAAATATGACAAAATTGGTGAAAAATAATGTTATTTTATGACCAAAAAATGGAAACGAAACAAAACAGTAAACCTGTAAAAAACTCACATAGTTTCATTATGAGCCAGGTTGAATTTGACATGAGTGTGAAGGGCAATATCTATACTTTACAAATATTGAAATAATATGAATGTACACTTTATGACAGGGTCAGGATCCAGCAAAATGTAGCCAAAGTACACATTGTGTCCTTCAAACAGTTGATTCCAGCACTCTGATTGGTTACATCACAAGCCCTTTCCCAAAATAGATCAACATGTTTGTCACAGCCAGGACCATGTTTGCACAAGATGTCAAAGAGTTCACCCAACAGGTGGCATGTGGTTTCAAATATTGCGCCCTTATCTTGCAGGGTGGCCTTGCCAGCCAATCACAGTGCTAGGATTCTATGGTCTTGACAAATTTCAATGATATATTATGTACTTGGGTTGAATATTGCTGGATCCTGACCCTGTCATAAATGTATAGCAGTTTTGAATATGACAATGTAAAAGATGAAACTTCAACGCTTCCATACATATGCGTTTTAATAGTGGCTCAACTTTGTATAATCATCAGTTGTTTCACTTTTTTATCACTTATTTTCAACTACTTATTCTTTGAATTATAACTTAAACAAGGTATGTCTGTGTTGATAAACTATCCATTTATCTTTCCAGAAAGTTTGATGAGCATAGCATTAATATTTCTTGAGTTAATGAACTTTGAATATGACCAGATACAAAACAGCCCACCAGTTGCAAGGAGAGTGTGCCATTTCAGACACTGGAAATAAAATCAGCCCTTTTTGCTCATTTGCATACGACCTGTGGTCGTACCACTGGATTTCGCTAAAAGCAAATATATCTGATGATCAACTGCTGATGATTATACAAAGTTGATAGACCCACCAGATCAGAACTTGGATTAGAACAAATATGACGTGAAATGACACATTTGATATCAATTTATTTTCAGAACTCCAAATAAGGTACCATAGCGACATGTGATACCATGTAAAAATGCGGGAAAGATGCAAATTATTCAAGATCAAAATATTATTCCATAGAGGCAGAACAAAAATATTAAGATGTTGAATAAGTATTTAACTCTTTTAACACTTTCAAGCAAAATAATATGAAAACCGTTTTATTCAGATCAGTCTGATTGTAATTTTATGTGCACAGACACAAAACTAGCAATTTTGCTCTTTGCGTCTTTACGTGTCATTAGCTTTCGCTCAGCTTCCTAACCTGCCTTATTACTATCGTTATTAGGAGAGGTGTACGGAGGTTAGCTTACCATAGGACATAGCTTGTCCTACTAGCCCATAGGGCGAGGGTGATGTCTGGGTGGAGTAAGGGTAGCTGGAGGCACTCTGAGAACCAAAGGTGCCTTGCGTTTGTGAGGCGGGCTGAAAGTTGGCGCCCTGAGCCGTCGGTGTAGGCAGGATATGTGGGTATGCTTGACTGGAACAATTAAGAAAGAACAAGAAAGGTACTTTGTAGTAAATGAATGAATAAATGAATAAACAAACAATCAAATACATGGACAAACAAACAATTTAATAAATATACAAATAAATAAATAAAAACATACAATACACTTATTTTGCACCATCCATCTGCATGTAGTAAATTATTCTGAACAGGTGCCTTTGGAAACTAAAAAGAAAAGACTGAGCACTCAGCTACTTCTCCTTTTAACTAATTCAACATACCGGTATATCGTCCGTTTGGAGCCATAACGGCGTTAACTCATATACTTTAACACAGAGTTAGCGCCCTTCTGGCCCCAAACCGGCAATATATTCCTACCTCAGTCTGCAGTCCTGGGGAGCGTTTCATGAACGGAAGTTGTCGGATATCTTATCCGACAACTGTTATAAGCTACTGAAATCCTTGCATCTGATTGGCTGAGAGCAAATTTGTCGGATAAAATATCTGACAAGTCCTTTCATGAAACGCCCCCCTGAAAGGAAATTTAAGCAGAATATCTTGCTTTTAAAGGACAGGCCTATTGACTTCTTTGTTCCACCATGTTTAGGGGTTCCATGTAGTGTACCTTATTCACAATATGATTATCAGCTTAAAACATTACTTTTTCAACAGGTATCACAAATAACCAGATTATTGAAACGATTGTTATATTATTATATTCTGATTTGATTTGAAGATTTATAATCCCAGATGGGATTTTGTCTTATTAAACAGAATATTAACTTTAAATAACTGTTTCTAGAATTAATTTTTCTTGGTTCGTGAGAGTTGGTCAAAATGCTCAAAATGCTCAAAATAATGATGAAGAGAACTAGCTTATGCTCACAGAATTTGTACATTTTGGGGAAATTTCTTGTTTTCTTAAATACAGTAAATAGGGTTTTTTTTTTTTAATTGGTCCCCTTCAATTGACATGTGCTTGCAACCTGAAAATGTATCTATGAAATTTTGTTTTTGACTGTAATTTTGTTTTTTCATATTTCAACAAACATTAAATTTTGATATTTTTCTTTTTCTGGCAGTACATATGTGCTAAACACACAAAAGTATTGTTTCAATTAAATGATTGCTATTCAACAGATGTGAATTTGTTTTTGTTGTGTTGCCACGGTCTTTTATCACTGAACATCAATCTACCCCCCTGAATGTAACTCTCCTACATGACCTTCAAGACGGTGACGATGGTCTAATGAAAAATATCTCAGTTTATTTGTTTGGTGCAGAGGTGACACCCCCATCTAAACTCTGCAACCAAACTAAAAGGAGAAAGACCCAAGATGGAATTTAAACTCATTCTTTGATTCCACTATTTCTCCTTAGGCACTACACAGCAGGAGATTGAAGGCTACAGTCCAGAACTGGGCACAAACTTCTCTCCTCTCTTTTTTTTTTCTTTGTAGAAAAGATGCTCAAATTTCTAGTTTATCACACCATTATCTGATCCTCATCTAGGCAGGCTTTAGTATTTTTTTATGAAAATAGAAGTTAGGTTTAAATGAGTAACTTCTTAAGACCTCACATTGTACATATACTCACACATGACTCTTTATACAGCTGATCTACTTCAAAAGTAGGCTACATGTATTTGTTTGGAGAAAAAATAACTGTCGATTCTTAAATGTCACTCAAACACAATTTACAATTACAAGGCTTGTAACAAGGTTCTGTGCTGTGAATGCAATTTAACCCTTTTGAGAATATTGACCACATTTTGTGGTTTGGTTCAATAACTTTTGATTCAGAGCTCTAAAAAATATACTAGATGCATGAGTAGAAAGAGCAAAAATTTCTGCACACACTGTATCCATTATTGTTGCATTACCACATTACGTTTGACGCCAGGAATATTTAAAAAAAGAGAATAAGCTTTAAAATCCTTAATTTGTCGACATATTGAGAGGTTCAAAATCATTGATTTTTGATTGAAATTGGCATTTTTTTTCAACTTTTCATCAAAGTTCCTAACCATGTACATTGTTTTCAAGACGTTACATCTTATTAGAACCATGTAGCACTAAAAGAAAAATATCAGTGTTGCTAATTTGAAGAAGAAGATGTGATCAATTTAGCCCTGAAATAATTCTTGTCCTGAAAGGGTTAAGAGAATCTGAACTTGAAGGGCACATACAATGGAATAAATGAACATTTTGCCTTATAATATCATCAACCAAAACAATTTCGTGGAAACATTTTAACTAGAAAAGTTTATCATATGGTATGATTACATTTCTCACTACTTGTTCAAAATTCTTCAACCAAGCTTATATAACATTTTCAAGTAACTTGAATTTGTTTGAATACTACTTTTGGACTTGATTTAATGAATGTAGATATAAATAATTTGCACTCTTTATAACTACTTGAATAAATTAAGGAATTGCATTTTCTTTGTGGAATCTTCACCTCACATGCAACCCAATGGAGACAATGACCTATGACCTAAGATCAAAAAACATTGAAGTATAATCAAGATCACCTCACTTCCTCCATTGACTAAAAACCCCCCCAAAGAACAAACAACCCCAATCGATCTTTTTGATTGGTCAGGTACCGCAGTTTCCTCCTAAACTTGTAAACTTCCTCCTGGTCAGATCAGGTGTTCGGAAACCTCGTGGCATGATACGGAAACTCGTTGATATCCAATCGGTATTGCTTTCACCCATTCTTTTGTTGTCGCAAATTATTGTTTCATTTTCCAGTTTTTGTTTTTGAGCGCGATCGGTTGTTAGCCAATGAGAGGTTTTGAGTGTTTTTATTGTTGAGTATTTACAGGGTGAGATAGCTTCCTGTTGATGCCCGTTCATCATGCTTCCCAATTTATCAATCCTCACCCATTTTAATGCTAAAAGGGCAAGTCTGGCCCGATAATAACTTGCTTTCAATAGAAACAAAAAAATTATACAAACTGATCAATGAAAGTTTGAGGAAAATTGGACAACTGATGATTAAATAATACATTTTTTATGACACACACAAACAAAATCAAACTGTGGAAAAACTGGAAAAAAAAAATCACTAAATTGGCAACTCAGTCATCCATTTGTGACATCAAATTGCCTCATTGTTCACCATTAAAAAAGATATTGACAAAATAAATTGCCATCCAAAATTTTTTCTGAAAAATCAGATTTATGAAAGTTATATAGCTTATAAAAGTTGCCAATTTGAAGGGAAGCAAAGCTGTCTTCCAGTTAAAGTTTGATTCAATGATGGAGTTGCTGATAACTTCAAGAAAAAAAAATTGAAAAGGAAGATACCAAACACAGAACCATCGAAGTACAGTAGAATGAATATTCCAGTCATGACATAATAGCTATACTATTGATTTATACTGTAACTCTTTACAGAAAAATGTGAATATCTTCCCTTCATGTATATCTCCAAGCAAAATCTCTCTTTTGAATAAATTAAGCTGACTTCTCACTTTTTTCTTCTATGACTCCACTTTAAAATTACAGCTCATTACAAAGCTCATTACAAAAAAAAAGATATGAATATCTTCCCATGATATACACGTACTTACATCCAGTCAAACTGATGTAAATTGAGCTCCAAGCATACGTTCCACTTGAACAAATCAAGCATATTTCTTAATCATTTTTCATTTCTAATAGTTTATGACTCTTCTCCAAAAATTTAATGGATGGTAGTATTATTATATAAGCTTCCTGTTTTCGACAGGAGTGGGTACGTAAGAGAAAGGATGGGTGGGGGTGTTTGTTTCCTCAGTTCATCGGATATATTATCAACCACACAGGAAAAAATACATCCACTTTTAATACATCCCCTATCCACAAAGAAACCACAGATTTTGTAAGGATGACTTCCTCTATTAAAAAAAAATTTCCACAATGTTTGAAACGGGCGTAGATTTGGAGGGAACTTGAAAAGAAAGATGAGTTACGATTAAAATTGAAAATGTTAAATCAAAAGTGGCATGATGCCAAATGAGTACAAAGTTTTATACGCAGCATGGTAACTAACAAAAATGCAATAATGAATGGATTTAAATAAAAAATAATAATTTACGTAATAATATGTGACATACCATTCAAAATATTTGAAAGAGGTTATAAAATTTGGGGGGAATTGGAAAGAAAGATAAGTTTGATATAAAATTTAAAGTTTGAATAGAACATGACACAATGCCAAATACCAGTTTCATTGCCAGCTAGAAAACCAGCTAGAAAAACAAATGGAATATTTCCTTTCAATATAATTTTATATACATATATATATATATATATATATATATACCTAATTTAATAATGAATCTTTTAATGAATCTTTTAATATTCCTTGTCAATAGTAAACTGATTATTTTGTTCTCTTTAACCTAGAACAGCTGTCAATATTAAATGTTCTACTTATGTAAATGTTAAAATTGGGCCAAAAGTTGATGGAAAGTAGAATCAAATTATTATTATTGTTATTATATCTGTAGGAGTTTAGGGTCATTCTTACAACAGTACAAATAAAAGTATTACTATTAATAATGATCATCATTTTCCCCCTTTTTCTGAAAATTTTCAAAAACTGTTACAGAAATATCAATAGGCATTTCAATACCATGTCTAAAATGGTAATAGTACATTTCATTTAAGAATTTGAGCATTTTGACCATCCCATATTGAGTATTTTGATCCTAAAAATTCCTGCATTTTGATAATGTGAATTATTTTTACATTATTTTCAGTAGAAGTAAACAATAATTTAATCACAGTCACTCCAAGAATAATTAAGTTTTAGTATATTACAATTTCATTCCCCTGTATCTACAGTTATTGCCTGAAGTTTTCTACAACAAAAAATACATATTTCTATATCTAACAACTGACTTTGAATCAAACAAACAATAAAGATCATCATATTAGAAAAGATTTCTTCTCAAAAAACTCACTGCAATATGAAGCTGAAGTTCGTAAAGACGACATGATATCAGAAGGAGCATTTTGTAGGTTACATCATCAAAAAAATTATCAAGGAATCAACTTCACAAAACACATTATCCTCCATAGTGGCAATATACCATGTGATTGATCTTCCAACATAAACTTAAAGTTGAGTTTCTCATGGAATAAAAAAACGTTTGCTGAATACCTTCAAAGAATGACATTTATCTTGGTGCAGCATGCCATCCTAAACAACATCACAATAATCTCAATAGAATTAGGACTATTTCATTCAAGTGAAGATTCATCGTAAACACCACTACAAATACGATAAAGAGGGGGGGGGGGGGGAATGGGAGAAATTCATCCGCCAAAAACAAAGCAGAAATTAATTTGATTGGTAATCCATACAGCCGTCTGGCTATTCAATATGGCTAATTTCTAAAGACAACCCTGAGAAAGACTGGACTGAAATCCTTGCTGAATTCCTGACGGGTATCGGGCGATCACTTTCCCTATTTCTCTCCTTGACTAATCTGTAAGAGAGAACTGTTAATAGACTGTCGGGTGTGGATAGTTTACAAGCCAGCCAGCTAGCCTTGCCTCTCATACTCGTATCAAATGATAGGATTATGTAACAGAGACCACTGGTGTAGGTTACCACCACCTCTCGTAATTAGCTAATCCAGATTTATTTCTATCAGACAACGAGCATCCACGAACGAACGTCGGATCCATGCAACTCACCTGTCTAACGCAGCCAAGGCATTAATCCTTACAGCCGACATCTCTGCTAAATTAAGCAATTAGTTTACAGAATAAACTCTTATGGATAATAATATAGAAGTAAGATCGTGTAGCGTGTTTAATAGATGGCCAAGCCCACTGTCACAGCAGTGCAATCAAAGAAAGTGATATCTGGAGGCACATGCCCGCATTTCTCGTCGATCAGGACTCTTGTTGCTCTCTCGTAAGAAGTCTTACCTAGCAGCCTACCTACCAGCCAAAAAACAAACCTTCCCTCTCTACCATGGAGGAAATACAGTATCTCCTATCTTTCAACCCTTTTTTTTCTTCTTATTTCCATTAATTCCATTTTTTTTCCTCCTTGATCATAAAAAGCCAAGGGTCATGACATGCTTTGAAGTGGCGAATGAGGTGATAGATAAATTTGCATACAACTCATGAATATTCATGTGATGTCAAGTGGTGAATAAGGTGATGCCACCATTTGCATATCATTAATAAATGTTTAGAGAGGTGTTGTGGTTTAGTGGATACGTCACCGGATCTTATGGTTCGTGGTTTGAGTCCCGCCGCGGCACTAATATCCTTTGGCAAGACATTAATCTTAATTAATCTACATTTGCCACTCTCCATCCATGGGTACCTGGTAGGAATTTTTTCCTTGAATGCTTTCAGCGCCTTAGGGCAGCTGGGCTAAAGCCAGGGTAATAATATTACTTTGTAGGTGCCTTGAGCATCCTCTGGGATGGATACGTGCACAATATAAATGAAGCAATTATTAAAATAATTTGAAGTTACGGTGATGCCGCAATTAACATACCGCATATAAATATTCATGTGTGAAATGTATCAGGAAAATTACCTGAAAAATAGTATGCAATACACTTCTTGTGAGAAAGTTTAGATACATATCTTGTGCTTACCTGTAATACTGAGAAGGGAACTCGGACTTGGGCTGACGAAGGTTCATGTCCAATGAACTTTGACCCGAACTTGACCCTGCGAGTATCAATGAAAATAAAATGAACTTTGTTATAATTAGACTCCTTCAATATGACTGAAATGAAGAAAAGAATACTTTGGCGATTTCATCATCAGATAAAATACTTAAGTCTTATTTGAGTGTGCTTTCTGTACGTTCTTATATTCAATGTTGTAGAAAGTATTCCTAGAACAATGATGTAAACAGTTTTTTACAAAAATATCCTTACAATATAGAATTTCTAGGAATTAAAGGTCAAGTTTGGCCCCGGAGTGAGTTGCTTTCCTTAAAAGCAAGAAAAAAAATCAGATATACTGCTCAAAAAATATTTGAGAAAATTACATCACTAATAAAAAAGTAATAGACATTTTAATGAAAGGCAGATCACAATCTCTTTGAAACAAATTGGCAACTCCGTTATGAATTTGTGGTGTCACTGACTTATTATTCATTAGTGTATTCATTTGTATGTTTCAATATGGTAAATTTCCAGTTTTCAAAGAAGGACATTTCCTCATGCCCTGTTTTTTGAATTGATGGAAACGGGTCTTTTGCAAGTATGAACTAACATAAAACAAGTATTTTCTTTTAGATACATTAACCACTGATATTTTTACCCCAAAATTATATAAAAAAGAAATCTCTATTAATAAATATCTTCTCTTTCACTGGATAATGAAAGGAAATACTTTATATGAAGGTGCATACATAATATAACATGAACATCATTCTTACATAGGCAAAGGCATAATCAAATAACTTTCCAGGGGACAATTAATGGGTATCAACATATCAAAAGCAAACAATTGAAAGTAAAGGAATTACATCACAAACTCAAGACCATTTTGTATTTTTTTTTTCATTACTTGGTGATCTTCATAAATGTTCATATATTTGAAAAATTTCATAACTTGCTTAACCCCTAGACTACAGGAACCAGGTGACTCCTGTATTAAGCCTATGAGAGTTAAAGTATTCAGTAGTCAACGGGTTAATTGCCTGATTTCCCTCAAAGCTCTTTAAATCTGTTTCTCTGAATCAATTCTCCTTTAGAAGGACAGAAATTATTTGGACCTGTATCAATTACATAGTGTACCATTAGCAACACATCATTTTGTATGTCAAGGAAATGAAAAGGACATTGAATTCATCAATGTCATATTCTGACAAAAAAAACTATTGGAAAAAATATGTTCATATCACATGCACATAACACCAACAAAAAATGCAAATGATAGGCTTACAGCACCTTGATCAAAAATGTTATCCATAATGTCAAAAATATGTTTGCGATTTCAAGACATTTAAACAAGGAACAGGAAACAAAATGTATAAATTTATGAAGAAGAAAAAAAACCTTACTGCAATAATAGAAATAACCACAAAATCATTTTTTAAAATACATATCAAAAATATTTTCTCGATTATTTTATCGAATACATGCAATCTTTGATAATCACTCATACGATATTCTCACTGCATCACTGTTCAAATAAATTTGTGTTTCATGAAGTTTTGCACCCGTAATGGTTATCTTGCAAAGTGGTTTTACATATTGACGAATATTTGTGACCTAAATGAATTTAGTTCTAAGACTTTGATAATTCATCTTGTTTCATATAACCTTTCATTTGTGTAATGACAAGATGAGTTAATAAATTATCAATTTAGCAAATTCTTATGATAAACAATCATGATTCATGTCCATCATAGACTATTACTCGGCATACACTTGTCACTCGGTAGCACTGTTAGGCATGCATAGCATCTGCAAAATCCATTTAATCGGTAAATTACAAGTCAATTACACCGATAACATGTCACTCATCTGTTCATGATCACTGCACATGAAGGTGAAATAATTGGTCAATAGTAACACTGGCAGATATGGGTGTTGGGGCACAACAGGCGCATTTCCCCCTTAAAACCTAAGCGACAAGCTTTAAGTACGCAACCCCCAAGTGTGCCCCCCCCCCCTTCACAAAATTTCCGATAAAAACAGGCATCTGAAACATGTGATGAATATTTGTTTGCTTGTCAAGAGATATATTTTGAGTACCGGTATTGGAAGTGTGCCTCACCCCCCCCCCTTTTTTTTTTAGAATAAAAGTCCTGGATATGCCCCTGACTAGTCATCTGCATCCTTTTCAAGCAAACAGACCAGTTAACTTGTTTCATTTTCACAATGTTTGTTCCAACACGTCCTGCTTTTGCTGTCAGGGATGGAATCTTCTGTGAATAAATGTTATGTTTACATGCCAGGTAAGCCTTTGACAAAGCTTCTGGGATATCAACATGCAAATGTGTCTCTGACAACCCATCCCTTGATTTAATATACATTTTTTAATCAAACATATACTATGACATTAGTCATTCAAATAAAGCCAAACTTATAGACACAGGTTTTATCAGGAGGAAGGTGTTTTTTGTTTTTGTTTTTGTTTCAGAAAGTTCAAGTGAACTAATTATCACAGCAGTATCGAGGGTATATTTGGCATCGGATAGGTATACTTGACTCTATCAACAGTAGCTTGGCATTACTCTTAGAAAGGAAGATTGGTATATTTTAGGTTTTTCACATTGTCATTAACATTTAAATCCTGGAAAACAAAAGCTCTATAGAATTAAATAGTAATTTGCAGATAAGAGAGATTTCGGTCTAGGTTTCATTTGAAATTTATAAAAAAATATCCAAGAGTATGTCTGGGTCCTTTCTTATTAACAGTTGCAATTGATTCAAATTGATTGCAACTTGATATCAATCAATTATGTACTTCAGAGATAGGAACATATATATTTGCAATTAATCAGAGGACTAATTGTTATCAATCAGGATCAACAGCAACCTTCAGAAGAAAACAAAAAAAGAACCAAGAAAAAAACAAATCAAAGAAAGAACATGCAAGAAAATAAATGATGTTAATTTGGGTGGGGGCAAACTGATGAGAAAGTGTAGTTTAAAAACAATAAAGGAAAAAAAGAAGAAGAAGAAGAAGAAGAGATGCCCTCCTCACCTGGTAGTGTATCTAATGAGGAAACATAGCTACTATCGGATGCACTTGGGAGCATACAGAGGGGCTCACTTTTAACTGGATAACACATAAAGATGATTTTAAAAATTATTAAAATAAATTGTTTCAAAATATTGAAAAAATAATGGATATCGGAAGAGAAACCATCTTGAGGATTAAGCATACTCTCTCACAAAAAAAAAATGAGTGATCACTGATGTTACTCCCAAGGGAGTGACAATAGAGTGAAAATTCACTCTTTTCTTCTTAGAGAACACTCGATATTCACTCTTAAACAAGTTATCACTGACATGAATCCCTGAGGAGTGAATATAGAGTGAAAATTCACTCATTAAAAAAAAAAGAGTAATGCAAAAATCTAGAAAAGCAGTGGTAGGTACATTTAAATGTGATAGATTTCACACACATTTGTAACATGTCTACGAACAGAGTTTTGATTAGCTTTATGCATTGCCTTTACGATGTGAGCAATGACATCTGTGTCATATAATGCATGTTAATTGTTTCTTTGCTCTTTCCATATGAATTACATAATAGGTACATGTCGGTAGGTGCGCATATTTCTGCTACACCACATATAACTTCATTGAAACCTTTATATACATACATTGCCAATGCAAACTGCATGCATTTTCAGCCATTCAATAAAAAAATAATCATACAAAATGAACATTGAATTGAACATCTTACATAATTGCATAGAAAGGAATGAAACATGATACTTTCACTAAGAAATTTTATGAGACAACTTAGGTTCACTATATAAATAATAGAACTGCATGTATTTTCAGTTCATTCACAAAAAATCCATAAAATGATCATTTAACTGAATACCTTTAATGCAGAGAAATGAAATGAAATATGACACTTTCATTAAGAAATGTGTTATGAGACAACTTTGGTTCACTATAACAGAACTCCACAGTTATTATTAGCCATTCAAGAACAATCCAGACCGTGAACATTTTTTTTTTTAGTTGATTAACTTACATAATGCATAGAAATGAATGAAACATGACACTTTCATTAAGAAATTTGTTATGCGACGACTTTAGTTCACTATAACGCACAGATGGTAGGAAGATCCCATCCGTACCCAATTTCCTTTTCAATTGCAATTTCATAAAATCTAAGCGAGTGTGCTGAGCAAACACAGGGTGCTTGATAAAACAAACACAATTAAAGTATGATAACACTTGGCTAAAAATCAATGTCAATATCAACTTGATGGAATGTCAATACATATATATATGCAGGCAGTCTTTTCTCAGACACACAGCGTCAATTTTTAGGGTTTCCGGAAAAAATGTACGGTTTCCTGAAAAAATTTAGCTATATAAACAATAACAGGACTCAAAGTGATTTTCTTCCTATTCTTATTTATCCGGTCTTCACAGTGAAAATTATTCATTCCTTTGTATTTTTCATATTGTTTGCTCAAAGTCATTTGCAAAATAAAAATGTTTACATTTTTTTAAAATTAACTAGGATATCAAAATAATTAAAGTAATATTGTGGATTAATCTGATGATTCCCAAGTTTATTTCCTCCATGCTCTAGCACAACAAATCATAATAAATACTCTAACTTCTATGCAGTTTTTTTTTGTTACAATTTAATAAAATATAATTTCCATATCCGACATACTTGAATTAAAACTACCACATTTTTATTAATTTCAAATACAACAGTCTCTCGCTCTCTTTCTCTATCTAAATTCAACCTGGCTTTCTCCCTGCATGTTTGTTTTATGTCTGTGTCATATAAAATGAGTGTCAATTTATTAGATGAGAGAAATTTTAACTGAGAGTGGAATTATTGATGTATTTATTGAGTGAGGAAAATAGAAAGTTTGCACTGGCCATTATGTACATGTCATAGCCGGTCTTTGTAAGTTCTGCATGGCATAGAAATTTACATTAACCCGTTGACTACTGACTTCTTTAACTCTCATAGGCTTAATACAGGAGCCACCGGTTCCCATAGTCTATGGGTTAAAAGGTACTCATTAGCATTTTTGTAAAATGTGAAAGGGATTGTAATGTTCATAAATGTATCATAAAGCTGACTAAAATAACAATGTGAAGAATTTCATTTAAAAGATGATTGTTTGTATGCTAACGGAAAAAGCCCCTTCAAAATGTCTCTGTATATTTTGAGTGTGTTTAATAAAGGCACTCGCAGAAAACTAAATGTCAATTTGTATGAAATTTAGATTTTTGAGTAAATTATTTCACATATTTTTTTGTTTTTTATTTTTATTCGTTTTAAAGTCCCAAACGCTCTGGATTTCAAAGAAAGATAATATGATGATTCCTATTTCCTACACACTCTTCCATATGGAGCTAAAGCTCATTATTATATTTGCACTTTTTTTTTGTATTTAATCTATTAATCTATGTTTACTTTTAAGAATGTATGAAATATGTAAGATCTTAGGTATGGCAACACTTCAAGCGTCCAACTTATATTGCCAGACCTCTGTGTGTTTCTATTTTCAAAGTTTGTATGTATGAAACTGATTATTGTGAAACATGCAGGAATAAATAAATAAAATAAAATAAATAAAATAATTCTATAGCACATGAATCTGAATATTTTTTTTCTCAACAGGCCGTCAAAAGAAAATTGCCTTCTATTGCATTATTATGCTGCTCTTCAAATGAAGGCACTTGTGTATTTATAAATACATTCGGTTTTGACCACTGAAACTCAGCATGAACTTCACAAGGTAAATACAGTATAAGAGAGAGTGAAGCAAGTTTGATTTTTTTTTCTACGGAATGTGCAAATCTATTAAAATTGACATATAGATCCCATTGTTCTTTAATGCTTTTAGAACTCAATGACAGCACTGCCTTGATAAATGACAGCACTGCCTTGATAAAAGACAGCAAATCAGCATTATTCAACTTGACTTGCTTTTTCACTCTAGTACGTACATGAATGAGCATACAATGAAATTCTTAAGCACTCACATTTGTTTCAGTTTTGCATATTTATCTATAAAGTAACCAAAATATGACCAGCTGCATAACCGTGATAATGCTTTACAGCAAGAAAAGTTGTCACACAGTATTTTGAAATATGATACAATCTTAAGCATTATCTAAAGCGAGGAGTCATAATGTTGCAATTCGAAAGACAAAAATAGATAATCCAATCTAAACAGAATACCAAAAGTTTAAACAATAAAGTTTGACTATTTTCTTTTTTACAACAGACATGACTGATAGTGAAAAGTTTGCATACATTTACTTTATAATAGAAGAAATTGCTGAATTAGATTTTGATAAAGTGTTAAAGCCCTAAATAATACCCAACCCAACAAAACTCTATAACTAGGTTCTGAGAGTACATTGATGCCATATTCTATTATCTTGTTTAGAAGCCAGAATATCATAGGTTAACTTCAGTGTTTGAAATGATAAAAAGAGATGACCTATGAAATGATTAATATGAACAGAGTGACAAAAAACAAATGATGTAGTAAATGCAAATAAGAATCAAGGACAGAGACAGAGGGGGGGGGGGGGGGGGGGGAAAAGGGGAAGGGAGAGGAAGAGGGAGAGATAGGGAGAGGTAGGGAGAGGGAATGGAGAGAGAGGGGAAGGGAGGGACAGAGCAAGAGCAAGGGAGAGAGAGAGAGAGGGATGGGGAAAAAATAAGGTGGAGATAAAACGGTGAGAATGAAGGAGATTAAAGGGGAGAGTGTGAGATTACGTTCAGGAATGTGGCTACATTCCACCTGTTCTCACCTGCCTAGCACCCCACAAAGATTGCATCAAGAAAGATTTCAACAATCAACAAGAGATGCAAAAACAAAAGCCTGTATCTCCAGCTGAGAACCACAAGGGCACTTACTAATATGCTTGTACACAGAGTTTACTACCCTTCTGGCACTCAAGAGATGAATAAGGGGAAAAATATTACGCTGACAAAGACACAAGAGGAACATTAACGGAGGACAGTTGACGGAATAGAATGAAACAATGAACTAGCAAAGGATTAGACTACCTGTAAGCAAAAGTAATTATAACCTGACAAGTCTAAGGTCTTTCGGTTTCCCAAATTTTTCCAAGTACCATGGAATTAGAACACATTAAACACTGAAACAATTATTTCCCTTGATGTTTGGTCTGATCCAAGCTACCATAGGGCGACCGCACCGACACAATCATCAGAAATACTTGCAGTGAAGAAGAGAAATACTAGACTACCAACAGCAAACTTAACGTAATAACTTTATTCAAATTTCCCCCGTTTTCCTTCGAACAGCAAGTGACGAAAAATATGCCATTGAAATTCAAAGAGAATACACAAAAGATAAGGATTTACATTCAAGAGTGGTATGAAAAACAAAAAAGGAGCAAATTGAAGATGTGAGTGTGGGTGTGGGTGTGGGTATATGGGAGAGAAGGAGAGTTGCATAGAGTCAGACACTGAGCTGGGATGTTAGGGTTCAGTCAGGGTTTGTTACCATGACAACAAGGAAGGGGTGGGGAGGAGGATAAACTCTCTTTGCCTACAGGTTATATATGACGATTGAAGAGAAAATGTGATTGAGGGAGATGAAGATGAAGCGTGCGCAGGAGAGAGAGAGAGAGAGAGGAAAACAAAATGAGAGATGGAGTGAAAGGGGAGGAGGTAAGAATCTATAATTGGTTGAAACAACAAAATCTAAAGACCAACATAGCATTATAGAAACACAAACTCTACGAGTACTGTAAAAGCAGCAATTTTTGCATCCATGAAACTTTCGCGAAATTTCAAAAGTGGTGAAGATTCTCAAAAGTGCCATGCAACTGGCCCAATTTGGACTTTGCAATTTCTTTGCAATTAACGAAAATTTTCTATTTGCAAATACGGCCATCACCAACAAGTCTTTTTGTTTTTAACATCACAAAAGTTTATGGTGCTACAGTATTGAGAACATCTATGAGCCTGGAACAAGGGACAACGCGAAGAAGGGGAAAAAAGATAGAAAAGGGGAGTGAGTTCATAGAGATACTACATAAGAAACAGCATTTTCAAAGACACAAAAAAGTGAGGGGGCCTATATGATACACAGAAAAAAAGAGGGAAAGGGAGGAGAGTTGAGGGACAGGGGAAGAGAGAGAGGAAATGATATATTTATATAGAGAGACAGAAAGGGAGATGGAGAGAGAAGTATAGAGACAGAGACAGAGAAAGAGTCATAGAGAAAGAGAGAAAGAGGGTGTGTTTATACGCATTTAGTTCTAAACACGGTTGCGTCCACAGTCATTTTTCGTATCATCGCTGATTTCAAACTCACTAAAAGGTGCGTTTTGAAGTGGCGATTCTCAAAATCATGGTTTCTGGGGAAGCATAAATGCACAATCATTCGTAAACGCGTTTATATAACGTCATATAAACTAGCATGCAGAGTGAGGTTTGCGAAACCAGCTGCAGAGCTGAAATTCGCCTGGAGAAAAGAAGTCCAGGAGGTACCCAGTGAAACTGCGTTTTAGATGAGCGTTTCAAAACGCTCAGAAACGCTCATTCTGCCTTCACAGAGAAAGTATAAACGCACCCTTAGAGACAGAGAGAGAGAGAGGGAAAAAAAAAAGTTACGTTCAAGCTCAGTGAAATCTCAGTGAATTGCCTCAAAGGGAACGGAGAATAACAAGAAATAGAGCTAGATTGAGGGCAGAATGCTGATTGATGTATTGATATTGGTACAGACTTGGCCTGTGAAGAAGACAGGAAGATAAATCATCCATTCTATATAACCCCTGTATCTTCATCTTCCCTAACTTCAAGTTCCTGACTGCAAAGAAAAAGATTCCTGCTGAACAATTATGTCTTATTCTAACATTAGACCATTCCCAACTATTAAAATTAAAGATTAGGTGTACACTTCTGTATAACTGTATATAAATGAACTTTCACAAGAACTTCACAAGAACTTTCCAAGTGGTTGAGATTCAAAAGAGTTTCATGCCACAAAATATCAGAATTAGATAGAATCACAAAATGAAACCTTTACGTTTTGCGAAACCTTATCGCAGTTAAAATGGTCGTCATAAGCAATTTACAAATATTTCTGGTTTTCAACTTTTTATGGTCTTTCTCACTGCCAATTATGATCACTTTTATAATACACCTTGCTTGATCTGCTTAAATTTGTTTTTTCTTTTATGCTATACATTTATTTATTATTTATTTATTTATTTATTAACACCAACAACATTTAATTACAATACATTTTTTTATACAATGATATTTAAATATAACTGAAGAAAAGCATTGGTTGGTAAAAGGGGCCAGATAATAACACATAAGCCTGACCCACAAAAAAAAACAAAAAAACAACCAAACAAGTGTTCTTGGAACAGAATTAGACAACATGAAGTTCAGCAGTACCCTACATCTGGTTGTTTTCTGGTCTAATCTTGTCTCATGTAAAATCAAATCAAATCGAATCGAATCATGAGTATAAAGTGTATCATTCTATGTAGGTGTCACATTAATTCTTCTTTTGCAAATTTCCTTTTCAAATATCTATCATTTATCAATATGGCACTATCACCTTCATAGTAACAAGACTGAAGAATATACAGTGAAATCCCATTAGAATCATACCGCATTATAGCTCTAATACAAAGACGTTTTATTTGATATGACGTGGTGTGAGTTTGTTATTAATAATGCTGTCAGGGAGAGAGATAGAGAGATAGAGAGATAGAGAGAAGAGAGAGACAGAGAGAGGGTGGGGAGTAAGAGCTAATATTGACACATTATGTGGACAATTTTAATAAACTGAAAATGTGTCATTCTTGGGTGAGAAGGTCTACTGTTCATATACTATTACCACATTTCATCTTAACAAGAAATACGGGATATTATTGATCGGTTTCTGGCGTAATACACTCATATATTCATGAAATATTGGACTGATTAAAAAGCATGGAACATAAGCTTAATAGCTAAGACAAATTAGAGAAGTGTAGTTTGTAAAAGAAGAATTAAGAAGAGAATAGACAATAAGAGTGAAGGGCAAAAATAGCACAAAAGACAAAGAGAAAAAGTAGATGCCAACAAAGAGATTAGAACAAAAGATTAAAAAAGTGACAGATCATACCAAAGCAGGATACTCTTAGAACGAATTATGTGTAGGGCAAGCATATACTTTAAAATCATTTGTAAGACTGTCATCAAATATTTCATCACATATTTCATCAACTACTGAATCCTGGGGAGCGTTTCATCAAGCGTTTTGTCAGTGATTTTTACCGACAACTGTTATAAGCTACTGAAATCCTTGCATCTGATTGGCTGAGAGCAAATTTGTCGGTAAAAATCACTGACAAAACGCTTGATGAAACGCTCCCCTGGTCAGTGAAGAAGACAGTTTTCCTATCCAGGTAAGTGTTATTCTTCCACATGTTCCGCACAGCAGGATGGTATGTATACAGTAAATTCCATTTTGGGGTTTTTCTCATATTCAGATTGATAATGATATTGAATATTTCCATACTGTGTTTTCTTAATATAAACCATAACTCGGTTGGGGCATGATTCCTTTGCACAAGATTACTTGGATTCATGTTGAAATCCACATTAGAAATTAATATCTTACAAGTGCAAGTCCGCTTGGTATTTTTTATTGCATGTCTCGAATGAAACTGAACTTTGCACAATTGTATCGATGGTCACAAGATCTGCAGTGTTCTCTCTTTCTGTTCATGAATGCAAAATGTGACATGCTTTCATATTCAAAAGATGTGACTTTTTGTCTCTGATCTGATGATGAACAAAACAGAATTTCACAGCAGGAAAGAAGTACACAATATACTAAGAGCAGGGCTTAATTACACTGACAGGGACCCGGGCCACATGGACAAACAAAATCCAAGTCCCGACCCCCCAAATTTCAAAATTTCACTGTGAAATTCACGCATACTACTACCTAAGAGACTGGCAAAATGAGAGTGGAACTCCTTTCTCCGTGTTAAACCATCCAGATTATCAAGTGCTGTGTCTCTCTGATGGACGTCTGTTGAGTGATCACCACTCTCAGCAGAAGCTCAAAGTAAACCCCAACTCAAACAGATGCACAACTATTAAAAGAGAGCGACACTTAGAGGATGGTTACAGCGGACTAGTTGAAACCAAGTGCTGGTTAAGTGATTGGTGGGGCCGTAAAGGTGGGGTAACTGGGTATGAAAGGACAAGAATAGGGCAAAAGAAGGTTTCATGGGATTTGGTGAGGAAGGGGTGGGGGTGAGCTTATCCCATACCGGTTCCGTTTCATCTTTTAATGACACTTTTGTATTATCTTGTATTACTTGATCCCAAATTGCTATAAATTTTACTTAATATGCAGAAAGAGCAAAAAAAAAATCGCACATAAATTTGCATCCGTTTATGCAGTTGTATATACTGTCTTTTATGTAAAGGAATGATTTGATTAATAAAAACATAGAAATCTCAACATTTGCAACACGGAATAGAATTTATAATCGCTATCATCATGTACTAATTAGCAATCTTTGTTTCCTTTTTTGTAATTTTCATTCACTTAATTAGGTCCATTTTTACTTGTCTTGAAGAATGAGTGAAAGATGAGAATAGTTGGTGCCAATCTGAGGAGGCTTTAAAGCCGATTCATGTAGAGCTTTGGACACTTCTGAGCCTCCATGGTGAATAGAAGGAAAATATTAACAAAATAATAAAACACACCATCATAGAATCTAAAAATTGTTATACAGAATTAGCAAGGATCTCAATAATAAGATGTGAATTTATTCAAAATATCAAAATGGATTCTGATTTTCACACTTTCATATTTTAAACAAGATGTTATTGGACAAATTACATTAAACAAATCCATTCTATCTTTCAGGTGCATAACACTTCTAGTCTTTTTGTCAGAGGCTCAAAAGAATTAAATCTTTAAAAGAATCACTGTCAGGTTTATACCAAAAACAAAATAACTGAAACAAAAAAATTACATTATTTTTCTCCTTTCAATTTGTTCTACATGTATACAAATCTTTAATATGTAGAGTTTTAGTGTATTTGTTTATAAACCAGAATAAAATAAGAAAACCACTTTCAGTGAGAAAGTACTTTGTAGTATTACAAAAGACGATATTTGAAAGGGTGGAGTTTTGATTTAGAAACCTATCGATGGAATGGCAAGCTTCAAAACTTCATTCTTCCTTTTATTTTCTTACATTTCTAAACGTCAAACGACTAATTGGTCAAATTATAGAGTAGAAAGTGTCCATGCTGTTTGGGGAAGAATGCGGGTTTAGATATAGGTCACCATCTCTCTAATACGCGACACCTTGGTGATATCTTACAGCTGCAATATTTCAGGCCAAAACTATTATCAAGTTGGTAATAATGAAATCATTATAAATGCAGCCATATTGTAAAAAGAACAAAGAATTTTTTTTTTCATTTTCTCTTCTGCACATTATCAAAATAATTGTCAGAGAGAAATTAATTTTGATAATAATCAAAAAAAAAATTTAATCACAGCAGCAATATTGATGATTTGGGAAAATTTATGTGAGAAAAAGAGCTCCTTCAGCGTAAAGATGATCTCTCTTTTTTTTTTAATTTTATGTTCTGCATATTGAGACAAAGTTTGGAAAGAGTCATCTGAAGAAGTGTCCGAGAGAAATTAAGGAATTGATTAAGACAATAATCCTGAAATAAAATTGAATTACAGCAGCAATATCAATGATTTGTTTTAAATATAACAGGAGGGCTCCTTCAGAGAAAAGTTCTTTTTTTAAATCTTCATTTTCTCTTCTGTACATTGAGACGAAGTCTGGAAAGGGTCATCCAAAGAATTGTTTGAGAGAAAGCTTCACCCTCTTACTCCGAGCTCCCCCAAAATTCTGGCTTTCGAATCTCTCCCTTAAAGAATCTGACACAATTTTGATCTAAATCCTGTCTTTTTTCTTGCAATGCTCCATTAAACCAGAACATCCCTAGGTAGCTATCCTTCATCGGGTCGTTATTTTCGCTTTGTTTTCTTCTGCTTGGTGTTTCAAGCCTGCCCTCGCTTGATCTGACAACAAAAGGGGTGTGTTCTTAACCTGGGTTTCTGTTTTGACGAGCTGGGAATGGAGCTCAGAATCGGCGGTATGTTGCAGATGCAGAGAGGACTCATGGCAAAAAAACTGGTGAGAAAGGCAGGTCTGTTACATTCACAGCAGATCATAAATATGTGAAATCAAAATATGAGATTGTAGAACATGAAAATATCGCCACAAACGTACACTTTCATCTTGTTTGCCAACGTCGGGTCTGGTACTTCAATTTAGATGATTTCATCAGGTATATACAGCAGAAGGCAGTCTCGGCTTCATATTCTGTGTGCATTTGGCAATTATTGTGTCACGTATCTTTAGGCCTATTAATATGTGGCTTAGTATTTGATGAGACTTTGGGGGGGGGGTTGCAATATATGACCAATACCCCTTTCACATGCACACCCAAAGAGGGTCGAGTCCAGACTAAAATTATACTATATGTATGACCATGACTGTTCTCTGGATCAAAGAAATCTGGTAACTCCTTGCTTTGGAAACACGCACCGCATGTTTTAATATGGGAGAGTAGGAAAAAATATTGTAGAATATATAAAATATAAGTAGGAATATAAGGCATTACCTTGTTCAAAAACCATAGTAACAAATGTGGATAGCATATTGATGTGTTCTATAGAGCATTAAAAGAGAGGGAGGGAGGAAGAGAAGGAGAGAGAGATGGACAAATGGAGACAGAGACAGAGAGACAAAGATATATATATATATATATATATATAAAGAAAGGAGAGAGAGAGAGAGAGATAAAGAGAGATAGAGAGAGATAAAGATAGAGAGAGATAAAGATAGATAGAGAGAGAACAGCTGGGGGCAGGAAAACCAGGTGCAGATGGCACAGGATAAAAAAGACATCACAGCAAATGAAATATATAAACCTAAAAAGCGAGGGAGATATGGATATATATCTGTTAAAATCAACAAACATGATCTTGATGAAGCATTCATATTTTTCTCCTCCTCACAGCCATGTCTCTTTCTCCTTTCATTCAATCCTCTCTCTCCTCTTGAAGTGAAGCTTCAAGGGGAGAAAAAAAAAAGTCATCCTCATCGGGTTGCTTGCTGCAGGTATTACTATACAGACTGAGTTTCTGCCTAGTTTCTTATACCATTCCATGCCCTGTAACGATACAACATGATACTCAATATTCGGTATCCACACACTGCCTCCCCAACCAACAACGTATCTTTCGCATTAAGGAAATTGCACCCCTACCATTTTCATTTCCCTTTCCTCGTTTCGTTCTTTTCAACCAGTGCGGCTGAAATACACACCCAGAAATTTATGTCTCTCATGCAGATTTCACTTTCGCATCAAAACTACTGATCAATTGTACAGCCTGACATGATATCTATTTGCGACAGCCTAATTTGCCATAGTAGACATTAATAAAACAAATATACCTTTTCCTTTCTTTCTAAAATATGCTGTTCTGAGGCAGTTTCTCATCAAGGAAAGATGTTTTTCACCTTGAGCTAAAGGGAGAATATCTTCGAGAGAGAGAGAGAGAGAGGATATCCAACCCTTATTTCTTCGGGGTCTCATCGGGTGTCAATTAACACCAAGATATTCCTCTAATGCTGGCTAAAACTTCCAGAAAATACAAATCGTCAACCTTTCATCATATTTTTTTGTGATGTCTTACTTTGATTAATACTCTATTTTAAGAGGGTCTATCTGCAGAGATGCTTTTCCTCCATCAATCTTATTTGCCTACTCTGGAAAGAATTCTACATGTATGTTGTATCCCCCCCCCCCCCCCCCCACCTCACTCATTTTCTTGGATATACATTGCCTGGTCCAACGACAATAGCTCTGAGGTCATTCTCCCATACTAAATGAATTTCTAGATATAAACCTGGCAAAACACTATATCTAACCCCAACCCTTACCTTAAACCGAACCTAAAACTCAACAGTATTACTAACCCTAACCCTAGTTGTAATGAAATGAAGCCCAAAGCGACCACTTCTCCTTCATGGTGTATCATTAACAGTACCTATCCAGAGTGACCCAACCCCATTCACACTTCAACATAAGACCAAGGACTTTCCTACCTAGCACCATAAAACCCCATTCACACTTAAACAGAAGAGGAAGTATTGCCCAATTGTTACTATTGATAATTGTCTCACCACCTAATGACACTTCTCCAGCTGCATTTCTTTTATCAGTGCCTTGGATTGGTTAGCCAACTAGAACTTGTATCAAATCAAAATAATCAATTTGCTGAACAAAATGGGTTGGAAGCAACAACTTTGGCTCTAATTCCTCTGATATTTTTAAGAAAAGGGGTCACTTTTGAAAGTTCAAGTGGCAGACTCCATCTGAGGGAGGCAGGGGGAAAAACGTAGTTTACAAGGAACTTTCGCGGAACTGAAATAAGAGTGATTCCGCTGTCGTTCCGCATGAACGCTCACAGATAACACTTTGGGGTGAAGGGCAAGTCAAAATTACTTAAGTGGTCAGACTCTATCCCAAAATAAGTTGAAATTTATCACCTCATGTGATAAATCAAGCCCTGGTGAACGCCTGACAAAAGTAATAAAAGCAAAACCTCCGCCCATTTCGAGATCATAAAGCAGGGATCGATGACGAGGAAATAGAAACAATTTCTGGTCATGTTCTGCATGACTGGCATGGAGGAAAAAGATGTAGTCTGGGGAGAAGTTGAACTGTGCTGCGTGCTATGAAGAACTCTATTCCTAAACTGTGTCCAATTCGATTGCGGTGCTGACTCACTCTGCTACCACACTCGTTTCAACAAAAACATTTATATTTCATGGTGCAAACAAATTAAAGACATTTAGGATTTATAAATGACAAGGACAAAAAGCGGAGGAAATGCAAATGTGTTCAGTACGCCACTGTTGGTTGGAAAGCTCAAGTATAAAGGGTCAAAAGTTCAAAAGGAGAGTTTTAAAACAAAATTCCTGCATCTTTCCTTTATGATGTAAACTGAGTAAAGTAATAAAACTTATGGTGATGTATCCAAAATTGTTTAAAATTGTTTACGTTACAGTTTCAGTAAACAATTTTTATTTTGTCAACTTGGAATAAAAAGAACTGTAAAATCAGAATCAAAAATTCTCAAAGTTGGCTGTCTTTACAACAATTCTTTATCAAGCTGTTCTGGACTACTTCTAACTTCCAGTTTACTTCAAGATATTTCCTTACTGCTTTTTCATAGGCTTCCATGCTTGACATTGCTACAAGATGTTCAAAAAGAAAATCAAATTACCCATTGCATGACTTTAAACTTTGTAGTTTTCCACACCAGGAGAGGAAGGGGAAGGTTGTTTGTCATCTAAAATAACACCACGAAAGTATACTGCAAACGCTAACAAGTAAAACCAGAACCTTTCACGACATGAAACTTTCTTGACTTGTAAACAACAGCTTTTTTCGCTAAAAGAAACTTTGACCAATCGAAAAACTTTTCAGTGTTCCATCGGTTGTAATCAAACTATTTTTGCGGCATGAAAGTAATCGCGTGTCTCAACCACTTGCGAAATTTGAAGACGTTTCATGCATGCAAATGTTTATGGTTTATACAGTGCATTTACATTTCATATCCCTTAAATTAGCTTTCAAAACCAAGAAACCCGAGCATAAATGCCAATTTTGGTTATGTTTGGATATTAATTACTAAAATATAAAGATGTACTGCATCCACTATTATATTACCATCTAAATGAAAATTGGCTATATCTCGATAGTATGTTGTCAGAAATGAACGTATACGAAAGCATACGAAAGCATACGCATCTTTGCCAAGAACATGAAACTTTCACAGATCGTTAATGACAGTTAATTTTCACAAATTGAATTGCAAAACATCTATGTTGTGCTAGTTGCAATCAAGTTATTTCGCAGCATTAAAATTTTCGCAAATCTTGACCACTCCCAAAATTAAATTCATGCACATGAAAATGTAAAAGTGTTATGGCCCAGTGGTTAGGTCTCCAGACTGCAGATTAAAAGGTACTTGGTTTGATGCCACGGTACTAATGTCCTTTGGCAAGACATTAATCTACCTTTGCCACACTCGACCCAGGTGTAGACAGTAGGTACCCAGTAGCATTTATTCCTTGAATGCACTATTAAAGTGCTACGGCTGCTGTAGTAAACCTGGGGGTAATAATATGATTGCAGGGCCCTCCAGGAGAAGCGTATTTAAGACATATCATTAGAATTATTTATGTCTTATTCTACAGTAGGTGAAACATAACAAATTTGTCAGAAAGAGTAGAGCTTACTGTCGGTGCCGTTTGAAGTCACAGAGCAGTTATTACTATCAGGTGAGTTGGCATGCTGGGGGGAGCTCCCATTAGCATTAGATACTTGGCTGTGCGGACTCGACAGCTGCTGGATTTCAAGAGACCTGTAAAGAACAATAATCAACAATTAGTATTATAATATCAATAACATCAATAATGTAAACATATATATGTGTAAAGCCCTTTATTGGAGACATTGTAGATTTATTAGGCTCTATATAAATCCAGAATAATATTATTATTACTCCTTTATGTCACTATAATCATAGTTTCATTTCTCTGGACATTTATGATTGAGGGATAATATTCATTCAAATAAATGAATGACTAGTAATTTATGGTGTCGGTCAAAGTTGAGGATATCTTTAATTTTCAGAGTTATGGATACAGCAGAGGATTTACACAACCTCCTAACCCCCTCCCCCCCAAAAAATTAAAAACTCAATAAACATAAATAATTTTTTAAAAAATAATAAAATTTAAAAAAAATGTTCAGAAACACTTATATGTTTTTATGAATGATATACATCTACTTTGATTACAGTCATAAGATGCATCACTAATCATTCACAAAAATTATGAAAATTACAAAAAAATACACAATCATAGAGAAGAGTGTATTTAAAGATGAAAACAGACATATATCCAGCCATACAGATAGCCTAGACCCATATTGTCTTCTAAATGGGACTTCAAAGCTAATTACAGAAAAGTGATGTCCAATTTGGCTTCAGACCAACAAGAAAAGCTCATTCTTACCAAATCCATGACTCTGACGAGCACGTACATCAATTCAAAGAATTGCTTACGTTACTTTGGGTAGGGGAAGAACAGGAATAGACTTTCACTTTGCGAATTTTCCATTAACATGACGAACCATGTGGTTAAATATAAAAATGAAAGAATAAAAGTTACAACTTTGAACACTATTTCTCTAGATCTTATTAGGACATTAGGATAAAGCCTTGTGGATACTGTGGATATTTGGGTAATTGAAACGAAGAACACCTTATAATAATGATCCATTAGCAAGCAGTCGTAACCCAGTTGGAAGTAGTCCTGCTGTTTGTACCATTATGGCACGACCTACATTCGGATACCACATGGTGCGCCCCACATATCCCCCCATGTATCCCCTCCAAATAAAAACTAGATTTTTGTTCCGATTTATTCAGGGTATGACGAGAGAAAAATACATAGAGATCACAGCGGGGATGACATTAGTGTTCTATTTCTGCTAACAAGTCTTCAGATTTGAGGATGTTCTCTTTAGTTAATTGCTTGTCAAAGCAAAAATACGTAATTCATAAACATAAGGCACATTTGGACAGAACTACATACATGATGTATATTGCCATACACAGAAGTGACTGAATAAAACTGAATATTATCCTAAAATAGCGAGTTTAAGACTATGGCCGGACAGATCTACACAAAAACATTCATCTTTGGCTTCTGCTGCAAAAACCTGACAAAATGATTTGATGATGAATCTTGATATTTTTTAAAGGTACTTTTGTTTCTTCCTGAGGTTAAAGGATATGACACGAACATTGTATAAAAAACACATATGGACGAGCACCTACATGTATTACTCGTATCTTGGTTATGAGACTCTACTAATCTCAACTGTCTATGGGGGTGTTGCAAGAAAGTTGCAATCAATTGCCAATCCCCCAAATCAGTCGCACGTTTTGCAATTGATTGCAAGTTCCATTTAAAATACATGTATCATATTTGCAATCGATTGCAAATAGGGGATTTGCAACTGATTGCAACTTTTCTTGCAACACGTGGTGTGGTAGGATTATGGTATAGTGGTTCATTCACTTAACTTTCAGTCAAAAGGTCAAGGGTTCCAATCTCTGCCCGGTGCACATGTCCTAGGGCAAGGCATTTTATCTATGGATGCCTCTCTCCACCCAGGTGTTCAATGAATTTTTAAGGATTTATTCCTTAAAATACAATGTGAACTGATAATAGCTGCCGAAGCAAAAGCTAGGGTAATAGTATCATAACCTTTTTTTTTTAATGCATCGGGATGTTATATCATTACGTGATATGCACTATACAAGAAGGGTTTATTATTACTATTATCATCATTATCACTGACTTATTCAATTCCAATATCTTAAAGGTACTACATCCCTTTTGCAAACCTAAATTTTGAAGTTGTGTGAGTACGCGGAAAAATGCAAAAGAATAATAATTTGAAACCTTTACAAAAGAATAATAATTGGAAAACTTGTGCAGTTGTGAAAAGGACTATAATTTATTTTGAAGTAAGTAATAATAATAACTTGGTAACACTTAATTTTTTTCGCAAAAAAAATATTGTGATTTTTTCACAAAGCAATATTTTCATTTCTTCCAAAGGAGTTATAGCACTTGTGACCTTGAAATTTCATAGGCAGTATCTACAGGATGTCTACTAAACCTGTGCAAAGTTTCGCGGAATTTTGATTAAACCTGCACAAGGTATGAAATACCTTTAAATATCTACCATACCGTATTTCTTAAACAGAAGTGGTCTGCTATCTCTATTCAATGAGGAATACATCTAAACTAAAGGTAACCATCTCATTATAACTTGCCACATTGTTTGTCCACTGAAGACGAAGAAGTACTACAGCCTTTACAGCAAACAATCTAATCCTGACCACACTCTATCAAAGCCCCTTATCATAAAATCAAATATTGATACACTCTGAACTTCACTTGCACTTTTCCCATTCATTCCCAAATTCTTTATCTCTTCTTGTCATCTTAACTTGTGTTCTCTTAAGCACAATTATTATTATTATTATTATGAAAAGATGTTTGGAGAAAAAAAAATTTGCCATGACGACACGATATCTGTATCAAACATTAAAAGGAAATCTCTTAAGACTGTAACAACCATGTCATAATCCAATTTAATAAGGATTCCAAGAATACTGCAAGTATTCCTAATTCCGTGGTAGATTACCAATCAAAACGTTCTTAGCTAATCATACACCAAGAATAGTTTGAATTATTTCATCTACTGATGTTTAAAGTTACTAATCAACACTCAAAAGTTTTCAGTGCTTTAAAAAAAAATGTTCTTATCACTGTTTAATTTGTTCGCTGTACCAATTTCTATGTCATACTATAATCTGTTTCATACAAACAGGTCGAGGCTTATTTTAATCCCTTTATTGATATAACAAAAGGTGATCCTTAAAAAAATGCATTGTGACAGATTTCAGAAATGTCATTGTAAACACCTCTGAAAATAATGACATATTTTCTCACAAGCTCATTTTCAAGAAATAAATGCATTTTATACACAAACATGACAAAAGTGAGCTTTAATTTCTTGACTCCCCCTGTTCAGTCTTATGTGACGATTTGCATGCAAGATGCATAGCTCTCCCCAGCTGAAAAGAGGGGAACAATGATTTACTGTGTTATATCTACACATTAAATGGAAGGTCTCACCCCATCAATGTGATTTAAGTTAGACAGCTCCACTAAACCTGAAAGAATCATCTCTAAATGTGATTTACATTCCTTCAAATTGCTTTACGTTTATGGGAGGACAATCGCAGAGTTCAAAATATAATTGGCACGGCACTTTGCCAAATAGCATTTTCAATAATTTTTCTATTACGTTAAAAATATGAAAGAGTTTCAATTTTGATTGGTAGCATAAATTCAGTACGATTGCTGTTGACAGTTATTGTTGTCATTATAAACCTGGAATAATAATAAGTCTCTTCATCTTGCACTTTTCTCTCTTTTTTCTCCTTTCTCTTCCTTAAAATCTCTTTATTTATTGTAACTTGACAAAATAGACAAATAACAAATAATATCTTTTTATGTTCAAAGTGCTATTCAATTAAAGCATTGAATTATAAGAGCCCTGAAATGCCTGTATTGTAGCTGGTGTATTAAATTCTCATTGAATACTACTGTTATGATGGATCTCGATAAGCCCTTAATTGGTTTACTACAGTTTTACTTACTGACAATAGCTACGATGATTTTGTTAACTTAAAGTTTGTTAACTTAAAGTTTCACTAATTTAAAGTTTCAAAACTTTAAGTTAACCAAACAACGGCTTACTAACAATGACGAGGGTTCACATGGGCCCGAAACAACAACGCTCGTTCTTCTGAAACTACAAGTCGAGCGTTAGTCATTTAACATGAGCAGCGTGGTCATCGTTAACAACGAGATTGCTAAACTTAAAGTTTATTCTGTCCACACGGTCCATAACTGTTAGGAGGACCGCCTGCTGCTCGCTTGAGGTTCTGCAACTACAAGTAAACTTTAAGTTTCGAAACTATGAGTCCGTTCATACGGTCTGAAACTACAAGATAACTTAAAGTTTTGAAACTACAAGCGAAACTTAAAGTTCAGCTCCCTTCGTGTGAACCTGACTAATATCCAGGTATGCTTGATCAATATTTTCTGTTCCTCTATAGCAAAATTCTAAGAATCAAAGTAATTTCCTTCCCAAACTCTGGACTGTCTAAAAACTTAAACTCATTCTCCTGCTTCGAGTTTAAATTATTTTTGAAAAAAAAAAAAAGAAAAGAAAAAAATCTACAGAGAACTGTGCTCATTTAATGACACTGTTATAGGCAGCTTTTCACATCTACACCTTCTAGATTAAAAAAAAAAGAAGAGAGTACAGCTCCTTAAAAATACATTTTAAGTGCGTCATGACTGAGTCACTGAAACCTTTCTATGCCTATTCTAGTATCGTAATTCTTGTTTACCAACCCAATATTGTCTTTCATCAAACCACTCCAACTTTCTCAGTAATAATTTTACGTTCAGTCAGTCCATCCATCCATCCCTCGTTCAGTCACTCCATCCTTCACTCATTCCTCCCATTCAGCCTCTTTTCATCCCATCCCCATTCTCTTACTTTCCAATCGTGACATTTGACCTCCTTCAGAGTGCAACTTGTGATAAAACTGGGTTAAGCAATTTACAAAAAACTTCAGCTGAAAACTCCCCGCAAAATATGACATTTGGCCCCTGAAATATGTCAATGAATAGGGAAGAGAACTAAAGTATAATTGCTCTTTTTAGATGTCAAATTCTGATTGATTTAATCAGTCACTGCCATCTACTTTTCTTTTTATGTGACTTGTAAAAGATTGTGTTCTCCTTAGAAGTATATTACACATGTGGTCAGAGGTTAAATGTCCCCATGTGACTCTTCCAAATTGAAGTTGCTTTGAAATTGTAAAGTCATGATTGCAAACAAACTTTAACTTAAAGGATTTATCAAGGAATGATTGAGGTTTCTGAGATACCATAAAAAGATAATTTAGATTTAACAACAGCATGTATGGTTAAAACGAGGATAAAAATGCATTGAAAATATCTATATCAGAAGAAGTAGAGGGTCATGATCACATTAAGGAATTGACAAGCATGTAAGATTCAGTATCCATGCATTAAACCCTAATAAATTAAATAAATCATGTAATTAACAATAAAGATTACAAAAATATTATAGAACATTGGAGAAACTATAGTTAGCCATGCTCTAATAACAGTCTGTTATTTCTACTTGTTCATTTCGATTTATAATCATGTCTTTATTCTGTTGTCATTATTTAACTGTCACATTTTTGAATTTGAACAATTATGTTGTATACTATAATTGTAAAGTTGTTATTTGATTTGACAATAAATGCAGAAACTCCTGCAAAAAAAAAAAAGTATGCTCATTGACCTTACAAAAGCAATGCAGGCCAAAGATCATTTCATTTTTGAAAAAAATGAATAGGCCTATTTATGGTACGAGCAGATATTAGTAATGTTATCAAATAATCAATTAGCAACTATCAGTTGAGTTGAATCCCATCTCAAAACTATTGAGTTTGGAGTACCTCAAGGATCCACTCCTGGTCCTCTTTTGTTCTTATTTTAAAAAAATGATTAGGTATAGAATTTTTTGCAGATGACGGATGATTTTTTTTTTCTTGGAAAGGTCTACTAAATCTATAAGATTTTTTCACAGTGAATTAAATCAAATATGTAACTCGACAAAAGTAAAGAAATTGATGTTTCAAATTATATTACATTTGAAACACAGGTTCATACTGCAGGTAATTTTGGAGATGTATAATGGAAATTAGAAATTCATTAGCTTGTCAAATACAATTTTTTACATGTTTTATTTCTAGATGAAAATTCATCTATGCATCAGGTCAGTACATTATGTAAATCCTGAAATTAAAAAAATATGTATTTTGACTCTGTATAGATATAACACATACATATAATGAACTTTTCTATCACTCTAGCAGTTGATGTACATGTATATATGCTCAAAGCTGCAAATAAAGATATACACATAGGGCATCGATCAATGAGCGATGGAGTAAACAGTCTCGGATACTATATGTATAAGTGCAAACCAGAAAGCTGAAAACCATGCACATGAACCATGGAATAGGCTGGCATTATTTTCGATCATAAATATTGAAAAATTAGAACCTCTTATGCATTCACCATTATGAATATAACACTTATGAATGTAGTAAATCCAATATTGACTAAAAATAATTGACTGATGGCTCTAAATATAGTTTAACAATAAACCGGTTTGAATGGCTAATAAAGTAATAAATTAAACATTAATGCTCAACTTCTCTCGCTACCTCTTATATTGTAAAATATGTAGGATATAATATATCTATGTGTAATAATATGTTGCATGCTTTCTGAAAACTGGTTATTTTGAAATTCCAACATGCATTTTTGTTTTTTATGAAATATTTCAAAAATGAAATCTATTTCTGACTCCTTCCACATTTACACGCACTGAGTATTACCTTTAATTGTGTCTATCTTGATCTCTCTCTATCTCTTTGTCTCTCTCTCTCTCTCTTTCTCTCTCATTCCTGATTTCAGTGTTTCTGTGCCTCGCCAAGGGAAGAGATATTTTGGTTGTGGCTCAGCTCGTTTGTGGTTATGGCTGCCGCTGAGAGGAGGCTGAGTATCCGACTGAGCTGAGGTGTTGACAGGTCGGCTCCTGGCCCCAAAAGCCCCCAACAAATTGTCCTCACAGGAGGGGGCCCTGGGGACTAGTCCTATGCGGTGCTTGTCCCCGGTTAATATGGAACCACTCTTAAAATGTGTCCGCAAAAGTCACTAGGCGCACGGTTACAGGCAGGAACAACATTCGAAACAAAAATGAGATTAATCTTACACATGTTTAAACGAGGAGGATATTTCTGGTATTTATCAAGATATGGATACTCGGAGAACAGCATCAAGATGACAATGAAAAGTGTAATGATGACGAATCACAAATCTGAAGTCACACTATGTACTAATGATCAAAATGTATGGTAAATACTATTAGTACTATTAGTACTTCTCATGGAATAATAGTACTACTATATCATAAATACTTAGTCCCCAAATGGGCAACATAATAATAATAATAATTAAACATTTTTATATAGCGCATAACACATAGACAAAATTGCATGTCTCTATGCACTTTAAGAAGCTCTATTAATATCCAAAGCACATGATTAACAGTGACAATCCCACTATTTGTGTCTTCACTGGGAACAATTAAGCACAGGCTAATTGTATCAGACTAAGTTTCCTAGATCAGAATGAGCACAGTATTTTGACAATTTGGGCTGATGGAAACGGGCCTAGTAGAAAAAGGATAAGTGTGTTGGGATCATCCCTGAAGGTACTAGCTGGGATGAGTGTTGACAACGCTCTCTTGGCTACAGAGCAGCCAGATAACAAACCCCAGTACAGGCAGTGCTCCAACGTATCCACCCTGTAGACAAGTAGGCCTACTGATTCAGTCATGCTTCTTTCACACCAAATTCACGAAGAGGAAAAGTATTACTACCAGGTGTCTGCATGCCGCATAGAATATTTATTCTATTCTTCACCAGTGGGTGTCAGTGGCTCTATCTGGGAATAACTTGTTTGCAACGATACCTTGAATCATATGAACGACTCCCAAGCACTTGTAGTTGAATAATGATATTAAGAGATTATTAAAATCTGCCATTGACCGACTTTGTTGTAAATATCATTTCATTCACGTCATAAACATCATCGTCAGCATCAACGCTATCATCATTACCATCATCACCATCATCATCATCATTTTAACTTTGAATGGCCCTACAGTCCTCATAATAGCAATGCATCATCTGTTCACTTCGAGAAAAAAAAATCTTCCATCTCTAATTACCCTACCTCTAAACTCCTATTTTATACAACAGAGTCATCCATCAATGATTATCTTTAATGACCAACCCCTCTTCTTCTCTTCCCCCCCCCCCCCCCCCCCTCTCTTTTTCTCAATCCATCTCCAGCTTCCATTCTATGCCTCAATATTCCCTCCTTCTCATTCCTTTTCAATCTTTCTTTCTTGTCTCACTTTTACCATTTCATCATTACTTTCATGATTTCCTATTTATTACTTTTCTTTTTCTGTTTTCTCGTTGAGTTGACTGGCCATCCTGCCAGTGGTACAAGAGTGAGCACACCCAAAATATCCCTGGGCTTAATTCAATTGCGCCAGCGCTCCCCGCGACCTAATTTCTGAAATTCTTGGTCAATACAACAAAAGGTCAGGGAGGTTAAGCTCTTAAGAGTGATTGCAATATGGATGGATTAATGTCTTAACTGCATCTTTTGTTTCTTCTTGCCCTATCAATATTTGAAGGAAAGACTGTCCAAGAGGCTTAAATTGTATATATCTATCTACATGTACCTCACAGGCAAAGTATATATTTTCAAGTGAAAAGTGACATTTTACGTTGTAATGTTTGAAATACAAATATTTTGCTTGACATTTTCTATTAGAGAAATAACGATAATCTTTTAAATACATTTGCGACAATAGCCCTCAATTAACTCTACAACTGCACACTGAATCATAAAGATTCTTATAATGATGCATTTTGCATATACATGTATGCTGAAGTAGAATTGCACACCGCATAACAAAGGTTGGATTTCCCTTAATAGATAAAATTGAAAAAAAGAGGAAATGTAACATATACGACCATTTCTTAATATAAATAATGCAAAATATACCATCATTGTATAAAATAAAGTATGAGAATGAGTGCAGGGCTCAACAACAATAGACACCCACTGCACAATTGGTGCTCAATTCCAACTATGAATCCCACAAATTTCAAAATTTTAACCGGAGTGGGGGGGGGGGGGGGGGGGGTGTGCGATACATACAGACCCCTATTATAAAAAATACAATAAAAATCTGGACCCCCTGTTGAATAAAAAAAAAGTTAGTGTGATGCAAAGCTTGTGAGAGTGACAAGGTAGACTGGTTTAGCTACTCCGTGAATGAGTTGAAACAGAGATTTGAGAGATGAGAGAGCTGGCTGAGAGACAGTGGAGGGCCGCAGGGGGAATGGTGAAGGAGTGCTTGGAGATGACATGTTTGGTCTGGGATACGAGGTGCGTTCGCACATGCAGCAGAAGAAATGGTAGAGGAGTGCTCCGAGATGACATGTTTGGTCTGGGATATGTACATGTACGCGGGTGTGTTCAAACATGAAGCAGAGGGAATGGTGAAGGAGTGCTTGGATAGAGCATGTTTTTACAGGAGTGTGTGTTCACACATGAATTAAGCTGGGACAATGGTGAGGGAGAGCAAGGGTGTGTGTTCACATGTACGCTCTTTAGTCTTTACATGTAACATATAATCTACTCGCTATTAAAAGTAGCGCACGTACATAAAGAAGCGTCTGGATCACAAAATGCATAATTGCTGAAAAACATTATTTTTGCAGAGAGTTAGAACCATACCATAAGATCAAAGAGCTAGTGAATATCTCACCTACCTTGATTAGGCTAAATATCATTCTTTTTATTCACAAGATATATTTTACTATGCTGACAAATTAAGAAAGATAATAATTTATTATAAATGGAAAGTAAAAAAAAAAGAACACCATAGCAACCACTTTGTGTAAGTTTCCAGGAAAGATTATCTTCCTTGCTACCGTAGGTCGATGACCTTAGCTTGCTCATCCCTTAACTCAATTATTCCATCTCAATTCATTAGCATACTACTAGCCTGCAAACAAAAGCAATCTCTCCTTCCTAGTCACTGGTGCATAGACACCTCGAGAGCGGGCCTTTGTTTCCATCATCTTCTCCCTTCGGTCTCTTTCCCTTCTGTTTCACTATTTCTCTCAATCCAGCCATCAAATCTTAATCACTGATCATCTGTGTTTCTTTCTTTGTTCAATCTGTTTGCCCTTCAATATATTCTACAAATTTTACTACTGAGTGAGTCTCAGTTTTTGTTAAATTCCTCACAATACATTTTTAAAAATCTATAGAATAATAGCACTAATTTTTCTATACCTCTTTTTTAGCTCAATTCTAGATATTGTACACCTCTGTTTTTCCCTTTCTATTTGCATCCCCCCCCCCCTCTCTCTCCCTCTATCTCTCCCAAATTCCTTTTCACTTTATACTACTGTTCTCCATCTCTCTCTATCTTTGCCCCTCTCTTTCTCTCTTTCTCCCTCTTTGAAACTCTCTATTTCACTCCATTCTCTGTCAATCTCTGCCTCTCTCTGCCCCCACCCTCTCTCTCTCTCTCTCTCCCTCCCCATATCACAAACAGGACATAATTCAGCACTCTATATCACTATAGTTCAGCATAGACAGGACAATGATTACGTTCAGTCAAAGAAATACACAAATTATTCAATATACTCACATGGTTGAGTTGATTTAAATACTGGCAATATCCTTTCATATTCCAAATACATGCTAAGCCCCAGTTGCGCTGAGTTAATGAGGCTAGTAGAATATGATGGCACTGTGCGATTACCCGCTCAGTATCGGTTTCAAGTTGCTATAATTTCTTAATCATTGAGTGGGAGGTGTAGGATCAGAACGTCTCCAAATTTAATGCTCGCGAGCGCAAAAAAAATTCTTAACTGACTCAATTCTCGATTCGTTCTTAATCCAGAAATTTTAGAAAAGCATTTCGCTTCCCTCAAATATCTGAAGAGGAAATGGGGGAATTTATTTCAAGTTATTCACAGCAAAAGCATGGAATTTAATATGATTTCTTCAGAAAATAATGGATTTATCTGTATTTATTTATTCTGGCATGACCCATACATGCATGTAGTTATTAGAATATCTCAAAATAAAATTTAAAAACATAAAATATTGTTTCAAACTATGTATGAGACATAAGAACCAAACCGTATTTGTGCATTCCAGCATGTACCATAGGCACTATATTGCCATGCGATCCCAACGACACAGGAAAACCCACTTGTAGGAATTGCATTCCCAGTTTCAAGAAAGCACTGAGATACATGTATATACGATAGGAAATGGAAGCTCGTAAATACATTCCGTTAATTGTTGTGGTTTCATTCCTGCATCAGAGATATTCTTAGAGCTTTTCAGGAACATTCCTGTGACAATATGACAATCCTGCACACGCAAATTCTTGAGGAGATAACTCCTATAAAAATATCAGTAAAGAGATTAGAAGTCATGGGCAATACAGGAGCAAGAATTAGCCTTTATAAAAAGTGGGGCAACCTGCCCCCCCCCCCTCTGCCATCGAGCCCTACCACCTAACCCATTACCAATGATGTGAGCTTTAAAAGGGTAGGCCTATGTTTATTTTGGGTCATTCACAGTTCACAAGTTGAACACTCAAGTCTTTCACCTCATGTTTTGACAAAATAATTCTGAAAAAGCAAAGTGTGCAACAGTGACTAACAGGGGTCCTATTAATCCAATAAGTATTACAGTTAATCCCCTTCATGAGCATTCACACAGTCTTAATCACCATTAATAACACTTAATCCCTACAAAGAGACGCATCACACTAAAATAGCAGTGCATCCAAAAAGTATATGCTATCGCTCATGTAAACTTCTGCTTCTACAGAAGTTATGATAATGAAATAATAATGAATTGTTTTATCAATGTATATCATATATAGGCCAGTCCTCTCCAGACAAAAGTCTGCACTCAAAATAAAATTGTAAAACTGCCAGAGCAGGAAAACACAAATTCGAGGAAACAAAACCTATACGGTAGAATGTACCTTTACACTCTCATAAACTCTCATATCTTCAGAGCACAAAATGTGGGCCTTCTCTCTCTCTCTCTTGATATATTTGTCTCTTGAGAGCCAGAGAGTCACTAACTGTGTAAACGTGTATGAGTTTAATACATTAACACCCTTCTGTCGCTCAGCAGAATTATTAATCTTATCTATTTTTAATTTCCAATTTTAGCTACCTGCTCTTGATTTTGTTGTTCATAAATTACAAGGAAATAATACATTCTACATTATCCTATTACTCCCAAACCTACTTCTCCTAACTAACGTTAAAAGCAGAAACTTTCGCGAGCATTTGATCTTCGCGAATGATGCGAGGGATTCAAATTCGCGAAGTTT